>LPNX010835103.1:71231-100679 GCA_001517045.1 Pseudotsuga menziesii
GTTTGTGTCCATGACTCCTTTAGATTTGATATGGTGCCTTTTTGCATATTGAGAGACCATGATAGTTTCATCAGTTATACATATGTTGGATCCACCTGTATATTTATGGCGATGTTTTGTATATGGACTTTTATGTACCAGCAATCAATTTTTCTAACATTTATCTCTCTTACAGGTACCTTCACTCGAGCCTTTCGATCTTGGATTCTTTGCTCTCTCCATACTCATCTTTTTCCTTTATAATGTATTTCGGCTATCATCTTCCCCTCTAACCTCACACATTAGGGGGCATCTGTTATACACCAGATTGGCACCTCTCCATCTGAGTGCTGACATTCCTCATGTTAGCACACAAAAGGACATCTATGGATTGAGGTTTTCCCAGAATACTATAGCTTGGCTTATCATGAAATACATTCTGCCTCTATCCAGCTAATTACCTTGCCATTTTTGACATGTTAGGATGTATTCACGACTATCCTTCTATACAACTCGCGAGTCATTCGCAAGTATCATTTGTAGCAAGTCGTGAATCTATGCATTCATGGGTTGCCCTTATATATAGTCGCGAATCATTTGCGGGTTGCTCTACTGCATACCCGCGAATGTGTCTCTTAGCATTTAAACACAAAAACTCGCATTAAGTAGAGATTAGTTAAGTTATTTAACTTAATTTCCTTAACTGCTGTAACTTCTTCAACCTTTGAAACTACCTTATTTCACCCATATAAATAGAGGTAGGAAAGGCCATGATAAGGACTTGGAATTTATGCATTGTTATGCTGGAGGAATTGGGACTCTCTTTGCCCACACTTTTCCCTAGAGTTCTTCCCCTTATGTTGCAGAGCTTGGAGGCTGAGTTCTTTGGAGAAGAGAAACAGCAGAACCAGATCAAGGTTTCGTGAGGTGCCAAACTTGAAGAGAAGGTATACTTGTACTTGTTTTCAAGATTAATAAAGATGTGATGTCCTTCTTCTTCCCAAATCATTGTTCAATGTGTGATTGAATCTCTGTTTATGATCATATTATAATGTTATTCAGATCATTGTTTCATATTCATTTGATTATCATTGTCTTATATGTGGTCATAATGGTTTGAGGAAGGTATAACTTGTTTTGCAGGTCTCTTGGAGGGAGAGGAGCAAGAAGAGGATTGAAGAGAAAGATTGGACCAGCCTTCGGTTAGTCATGTGTGGACCTTTCTCATCTCTGAATCTTGTTTATATATACTTGCTGAACATTGTGCATCTCTCTTTCAACCCAAGTATGTTGATGGCCTCTTAAACCCTAGCCATAGGACACTTTCCTTTACAACACCAAACCCCAAAGAAAAATAAGGAACATCCCCAACGGAGTCGCCAATTCTGTTACGAAGAGAAATTCCTATGGCTTGGGATACCACGACACACAGCTTGACTCCAGAAATCAATCCTTTCCAATATGCAATAGAAATCAAATATCTAACACTAAAGGATCAGACCTTGTACCTTATTCTGAACGGTTGAAGTAGATCCCCGTTGATATTTCCAACTTCAGCTTAAATTGATGAATCACTTCCTCAACAACAATTAAACAAGACAAGAATACTATATGTATTGGTGTTAGATCTATTCTAGCATATATAATCAACAATGTACAGGCATTTGAAATCATCCATGGATAAAATATTCATTCAAACATACATTATTGGACAGGAAAAGATATTTCTATTAATATAAAATCAAATATTACAATGGATACAACCTCTATCAGCACGTCTGCGAATCGGAGAAACTAAATCCCCCACTTGGGCCTCCACCACCTCAATCCTCCATCTCTCAATAGCAATCTCACAAGCAAAAGGAAAGATTGGGAAGAACAGAAAAGTGCTCCAAGGGACAAAGGGATGCAGACTCAAGCACAAGTTCCGGCAACAATGGACTATAGTTTCTTCACTCTCAATTCTCTTATGCCTTCAATGTATCCAAACAATTCCTTATATAGATTTTGAAAGGGGTAATGAAAGGTCGAATCCGAGCGATCTCAAGGCATATGGAAGGCCAAGAGACAAGTGATTCGGATTCATGTCAAGGAAAACTCCAAAAGGATTTGTATTTTGTACACATCCTGATGTACGTGGTTTTAGGAGTCAAACCCACGTATATATGCGATAAGGGGTCTAAAAGTCACGTGTATCAATTTTCACATGTTTATAGGGATGGTCTAGGGAACATCAAAGGACAAAAAATTGTCCAAGGGGTCTAGGGAGTCTGTAGAGGGACAGGGGAAGGCCATGCAAGTGTGATTCACCTGCTGTGGTGAAATAAGCTATAACAGCATCTTGATCCACTAGCTCAACCACCAATCCCCCAAGTAGTCTTAACCCCCATGCGACCCATTGCGGTTGAGTCTCATCCTCCACCTGGCCTGCAAAAACCAACCACCGCACCTGCCTCTGTACCGCCCCATCCAAAATGGGCCAGGGGAAAGAATGCAAAAGGTATCGCTGAACCTCGACAGATCCCACCTTCCACTGTCTACGAAGAATAGGGCCATCCAACTCAGAAGTTCCCTAAGATTCCTATAATCTATGTGCATTTGGACACCATGGATACAACTGAAAACCTCCCTGTGGTTGAGCTTCCAAGCTCGCCAACAGTGAGAAACAAGTCATTGAGAACAAACCATGCTTGCACCCTTTGTGGACTATATGGACACTATTATCACCACTGCCAAGACTTGCTTAAATTTTGAATTGATTTAGCCAACCTTCATCAACATTCCCTTGAATATGAGATCACCCTGATTGAAGAAGTTCACCCCCCACCTCCTTCTTCGAACACCATGTCCATTTACATGATGTCCAGTTCTACCAACCCTGTTGTCTCCACCATCAATGACGGTCCATTAGACCTATCTCTTCATTTCTTTTTCAATGATGAGGAGATACTTGAAGCCTTAACCTCCCCAAAATACCCATGGGACAGCATGCACCATCGCTCGTTCTTCCTCCTCAAAGATCTTGTGTCGCAGTCAGACCAGTTTTCTATGGAAACCAAATATTTCATTCATGGGAAATTCGACTGGTTCAAAAACCCCATTTTGGCACCAGACACCTTTGAAGAAGGGAACATGGCCAACATCTCATCAACCATCAAAATTAACATCTTAACCAATCCCGAGGTTATTGAAGAGATCATGCTGGGGGCATCCTACTCCTAAGAAGAAGTCACTGCCTGCAAAGCTCTCTTCTAAGAATTCCATGACATATTTGCTTGGTCTTACATTGAAATTCCTGAGTTGGATCCATCCATCATGGAACACCACATCGACACATGGCTCGATGTGGCCCCCATACACCAAAAGAAATGGACCATCCATCCTTCCAAAGCAGTCGCGGTCAAAGCTGAGATAGAGAAGCTACGCACAGCTGGTTTCTTTTACCCTATTGCATACACCACTTGGGTTTCTAATCCTCTTCCCATGAATAAAAAATATGTTACCATCCATTTTTGCATAGACTTCCATGATCTAAATGGGGTCTGTCCCAAAGATAACTTCCCAACACCCTTCATCAATCAAATTATCGATGCATGCACAGGACATGAGGTCTTTTCCTTCATGGATGGATTTTCTAGATATAACCAAATTCAGATCCAAAAAGAAGATCATTACAAGACTGCGTTCACAACCCCATGGGACACATTCACATATCGAGTCATGCCTTTGCCCTGAAAAATGCTGTGGCCACCTTCCAGCATGCCATGACATGTTGTTTCTATGACCTCAGTCACATCATGTTGGTTTATCTTGACAACCTCATTGAGTGGTCACAAAAGCAAGTAGAACATATAGATGACTTGCGAAAAGTCTTCCTACGATGTTGCAAGTACGAAATACACTTGAACCCTTTCAAGTGTGTTTTCTATGTCCCAATGGGCTATCTCCTAGGGTTCATCGTGTCACACAAAGGAATGACCTCTGATCCCTTGAAAGTCCAAGCGAATTTCCGTCTAACATCACCCCTTTGAGTGACTATAGTATAGATTGTAATATAGTCTTTACCTTTTTGTTTTACACATTTTTCAAAAGTGAGTCTTATGTATCGTTTCCCCTCATTGCTCCAGATGGACCCTAACTTGGACCGGTACATGGGATTTGCTGATTAAGCGAGCAGATGGTCTCCGAACCTTGCCTCAGCTGCATGGGTCATCTACTCCCTGTCACACGAGTTGATCCATATCGATGGAATATGCATGGGAAGTGTGACCAAAAATTAGGCTGAGTATGATGGTGTCAATGGCCTCTTGGCCATCGCTCTCCAGTCAGGCGTTCACCATCTTGATGTATTCTTAGACTCCCAGCTACTTATTTCTCAGTTGAACAACTACTATCGGGTACATGATCCCTGCCTCTTTCAAAAATTCCTGCGCACTAAACAGATGGTTAGAACATTTGAGTCCATCACATTCACACATGTTCCTAGAAACCTCAATAGTGTAGCATATCAAATGGCTAATGATATTCTAAATTGGCACATTCATAATCGCATATAGGAAACATACAACCATAACAGCATGCATAATCATATATAAAATACACACACAAGTGTAACAATACATCATCTAGGCATTGCATCTCATATCATCATAAAAAGACTCGCATATAAAACCATAAAAGCACATCCACATGCATAAAACATATATATATATATATATAGATAAATAAAGTCGCATGTCCAAAATATGTCCAATACAAAATGAGATGCCACATAAGCTTTCTCAACTAAATATACACAATGACACAAAAACTCCTAAGTGCACCAATGCACTAGGGGCAGCCCCACTAGGATGCTAATATGACTTAGACTCATCTTCTGTAGGAAGATCGCCTCTCGCCGCCTGACGAAGTTAATCACAGGCCATGGCCATCTTCCTCGTCATAGAGGTCCACTCTAGAGGAAAACTATGAATGGAAGCAATCAGATCATTGCTCAAATGTTGTGAGACATCATCAGAGATCCCATCAGCAAGCCGCTCCTGATGCGATAGAAACTCATCCACCTCCCGCCATTTCCTGTGAGGGTTCTCCACATGAACTACCACAGGAGCCATAGTAACCACCAGCCTCTGATACCCGGGAGGCAGGCGTGGACCAATATCTGCATACGCAAACAAGGATACCATCAGTCTATGCATATACAACTATCAACCAGCTCAACTACACTATGTATCAAGATGAACATAAAGACATCACTCATACATATGAGCTGGTCCCCATGCCTAGCCTACAGTTCGAGGCATCTCGGGGTCCCCATGATAGTTCATACCCACATACGAGTACTCCTCAATGACCACTTGAAGCTGATGCCACTGCTCCAAATCTCCTTAGTGAAAAAAAGGCCCACTCTACCGCCACCCTCTCATACCATCATCTGGCACCACCTGTGCATATGTGGCTCCCATGGACCACTATCCCACACACCCTGGTGCAGACACAGAGTAGGAAATTTCTTAAAAAAGAAAGCACACAGAAAGGAGTTGAAGCAAAAGCTGGCCCCAAATGCCTTCGCGTTGTTTAGCTAACTCTGAACAGCTTGTAGATACATATGGGCCCACCCATAGTACGTTCCCCCCATACCACGCTCTACCAACTAAAGCTGCCATCCATATATATTGTGGCTCCCTGTGGAACCCAAGATATGCAGTAGTAATGTTGCCACCGCCAGTGTCGACAAGTCCTCAATGTCACACATCAAGATGTGGGAGCCACACACATACATAGTAGCATAACACTACCTATCACATAGCTCCTCCAATGTCTCCCCCTGAGATAGCACCGGTGCCAAGTCACCAACAACGCCCAACATAGGGAGCCCAATCAAGAAGTACACATCCACCAGCGTGATCTCAATAGGCTAGCCCTGGAAGAGGAAGGCCTCCTCTCCAATATCCTAAAATATCACCAGTGTTTGCAGCAACAAATGCAAGCTCTTCATAAGGGGTATCCTCATGAACTTCAGTAAACCACAATGGGCTAGTGTATCATGCACATTCTTGTCCCACAATGATGCCTCCTGGAGGTCATTATAGTCTCTCTCCTGTCACTTAATATCAACCATCCTGCACAAGAAAAACATAGATGTCAGCCACTGCTCTCATAAACAAATGTCACCTAGAGGCCAAGTCGTACCTGTTTGGGAAAAATGAGCGACCAGGTCACTCAAAAATTCCCCACAGGTGCGACCAGGTCTCTCTTTTTCCCTCGAAAGGTGCGACTTGTCTCCATGAAACCCCAACAAGCTCATGAAAGAAACTCTAGGTGACCAAATGCAGAATTTAAACCACCAAAAGGAAGAGATTTGGCAAGAGCTCTTACCTGCAAGTCGCAGAACTTTAAACTACCAGTCAAAACATGAGAAATCAGCAAAATAAAACCTAGGGCCCACCTCTCCAACTCTGTAGTGAACAGTGACAATGACACTTCACAAACTGGTCCCCACCCTTATATAGGCCCTATTTGACCTAATTTCTCTTGTTCGACACAACAAGACCATACGGAGTCTGTTTGAGACGCCGTTCATGCCATTGGTTTCAGAATTTTTCCCTCTATCTTTTGATGAGACCATCGTCTCATGTTTAATAAAAAAAAAATAGGACCGCTTCTCAAAATTTACCTCAATTTATGAGCCACAGCATGGTGATGCAAGTATCTACGGACCTGTACTTGCATCACACTTTCCTACCACTACTCATGCGCGTTCTCGGGCCACTTCCCGTAAGGAACATAATTTTTATTTTGTAACACATAGCTGCCTACTCTGTCCACCGCACCTTATACAAATATCCGGACCATTGTCCAGAAGACAGATCATTTCCTTTTCATGTATTTGGCATATAACTGCCTCTAGACTTGCAATCACATCACACGTAGTCAAGTCCATCCACCACAATTCACATAAGACTCTCTTGACCTCTATCCAAGAGCCACCTCGGTTTGCATACCTCTGCCACACCGACTTGCGTGCCTTTGCCACGATCTATCCTGTGCATGTATTGGTATGTTTAAGAGCCATCTACTCCATCCATACTGCACAGATGACCTTTGGACCATTGTCCACTGTCCCGACATGGGTCACTGCCTGTGCCACTGCAATCGGTTGACCATACTAGAGTTTCTTTTAAGCTCTTTTCTAACTCCTAAAAGAATGAAAAGATCACCGAGCGTAGCTACTTCCTTTCTCGCTCATTAAATGATAGGAAATGGTGTCTACATCCTCTTGTTTATCTCCTTTTGTAGACTATGTAGACCATCAAATGAAAAGGACCACCTTGGTATATTCAAGCCAAGACCATTCCCCTCTGCATACTTTTATGCTTTCTCGGGTAGAGGGGCTGCACTTTATGAAAAATCTCACCATGGGTTGTCGTTAAGCTCTTTTCCAGCCTTCTCATCAAGAAAATATTGTCGAGCAAACTTGGTTTCATTCATGCTCGTAAACGTATCTAAATGACTGTCCAGTCAGTATAGGTTTAACCTTTTCCGGCCTGATTGGACTACCAACGGTAAAGAACTCTCTCATCCCCTATAGGATGGGTGAGCTCTCCTATGTATAATTTTATCCTTTTTTGGGAACAGGAGACTACCAATGAAAAATATCCCCCACTGGAGTCTTCTTTGTGCTTTCAGACTCTCTAAAATTGAAAGCACCATCGAGCATTTACTTTCTCGGGCTCGCCAAAAATCCATGAGATCATACCACAACGATGTCTCTAGACACCACCCCACAGATAAAAGTTTGGTAGTATTCCCACTTTGGGTTTCCTTTGTTCAGAGTACTCTACAATTTGTCTTCCTTGGAGCCCATTAGTACCAAAATTATCTACCTTCCCCAAGTATTTCCCATCTGTAGTGGCATTCCCGGTATTACAGCTATGATCCCATTCCCATGAGTTAGTTTCATTTGCTTCCTGCTCCACCCTCCCATCATACTCTGAATAAAGGAATTTTGAGTCTACTACACTCCCTCTACCCCTGTTCAACTCTTCCACCGCACCCCCCTCCCCCTCCGCAATTCAGTGGGTCAGTTTGCAGATTGTCTCACATCTTTTAGTTATCTCCCTCATGCTCCTGGTCAAGGAAACACCATTTCCTTGACCAAGGGTAGGTCTCCCTCTGTTGATGACAACACACATATTCTAGAGGATAGACCCATAGGTCCCTGTATCTTGGTTCCATTAACCTCATTGATGAGCTCCTTGGACCACTTGAGAGGAGTCCTTAGTGCCTCTCGGGATGGTTGTTTCTCATGTGCTTGAATCCAACTACATCATCACACTGTTGAGATTCGTACATGGTATTGGTCCATGTAGTATTTGGTTGAAGACCCCAGATGTCACCTAACTCTAGCACATTGATGAGTCTATTTGAGGGACCTAAACAGGTTATGTCCCTTATGATTTCTAGGTTGTGTTGGAGACAGTGTTCAGAAGCCCCAATAGTGATTCTACATAGATTTATGATTGATGCAGCATACTTGTACCACAGAGACTCTGAACCTCCATCAGTGAGTCCATACAACTATGTACCATTCCAGATCTAGCAGGCCATCAGTCATGAATATATAGCATTCCATGAGAATTCCATGGGTCCAATGTAGTAGTTCTTCGGATCAGTATTGTATTCAGCCTCCCAGTGAGGCAACCACTATGTATCATCAATTGTATATGATTAGCTCTTGTATTATAGAGAATATATCACATTATTCTTTTGACATTGTCGAGAGCATGGGTATGCCTACCTCGTCCATATACATGTCACAAATTATTTGTATCTCACCCATTGATGGGAACCATATTAATACAAAAACCAAAAGCCATCAATAGGAATCAATCTTTCTCTGCTTCATAGTCCCTCAAGCACTGACTTCCCTTTCCTACACTCTTCAAGGGTTGTGGAGAATAAATCCAATAGTCTAACTCTATCTAAGTGGCTCCAAACACCCTTTTTCTCAAGCATACCCAGCCTCTAATCCTACTCTCAACAGTCTGAAGACCAACCACTGCATACCGCAGTAAAACAAACAGTCCACAGCTCTATGAGGAGATAAGTACAACAGGGTGACAACCCCAAATGACAAGGTGAACATAGTTCAAGTCAACAAGATGACTCAGAGTTGTTCTTGGCCCTAGTGTGGCCAAAACAAATCGGCAGCAACCCAAAAAGGTGCTTGCATACACAACAACTCAAAAACCAAAGGAAGACAACAGCCATGCTTTTACCACTGCAGCAATGGGAGAAACAAAAACTCATAGCAAAACCCACATGGAGATGAAAAGGTATGATTCTCAGCCTAGATAGGGGAAACACATACGCAGACCCCCAAAACGTAAGGGAAGACACAGTCAACCAACATGGGGAAACAATTGCTCGTTCTCAACAAAGAAGCCACGGCACACCTGCACAGTCGACAATGGAGGAGAAGTCCGATTCTCAATCCTGGGCAGGAGAAAAACAAGTACGTAGACCACAAATCCATGAGGGTAGCACACATGCACATAGTTTGATAATACAAAAGGGAAATCGATCCTCTTCACAGGCCAGGAAAGAACATAGCCCCTCTCATAGTGAAAAACCATGGATACCAGTAATTAGTGAGAGAAGGGAGAACTGACCATCCCCTACATGCGTGATATGGTCAAGACAAAAACCATGAGGAACTGGGAGCGTGGTAGAGTGGAGAGAGTGGTGACGGTCCCCCTGCCCTCTGCGTGAGGAAGAGCGAGCTTGTTGGTGGAGTGTACATGGGGAAAAGACTGGTAGTCCTACCACCCACCACTCCCCAGCCATAACTGCTTCCAACTAATCAAACAATATAATTTTAGTGTGTGGTTGACACATGGCAACTCCCAATGGCTCCCACGGTTTAGACAACCCCCCCTTAACCTTAGGAATCATGCCCTTTTCATTCAACGTTGCACCATTGTAGTTGGTTGTAGGTTTATTTTCATTGATGTGGATATTTACATGATGCCAAAACTATAATGTGTCGGATAGCACGATATACCATCGGCAATGATCCCTATTGCCGAAAAATACACGACCAAATTGATGGTGGGGCTTTTGCCTTTAGCTCCACACCACGATTAATTACAATGTATACATCATGTACCTTTTTAATGTAACCGAGGTCAAAACCGGGGCATTACACATGAGTTCAGATTTTAGACCTACTTCTCCTTCCACATTTAATTCATTATTTGGAGCTTGATTTTCGACTCCCATGAATAGAATTTTTGTTTCCTCATCTTTACTAGTTTCTTCATCTTCACTATCTTCCATCGTCTAAATTATCTTCTTCTTTCCATTAACCTTCTTCTTGTTTCCTACCTTGCTTTTCTTGAAATTCTTAGAGGTTTCTCTATCACCACTCTCATCCTTTTAAGGATAGGGACATTTTGAGGAAAAATGTCCAATTCTTCCATAATTAAATCACTTCAGGGGTAACTTTAATTTGTACTTTCCAATACCTCTTTCAAGTTTCTTGATAAAAAGGGTTTCTTCATCATATGAGTTTTCTTACTGGTTCTTGGGTAAGGCTTAAAATTTCTTTGACTCTTTTGTGGCTTTAAATGTTTCTTCTTTTCTTGTTGGTTCATTTTTTCTTGTTCTCATCTCACAGGAAGTGAAGATCCCATGTAGCCCATCCACTGTCAAAAATTAGAGATCATATCAATCTTCTATAGTAGACACTTTGGGGTTATACCTTATTGGTAGGGTTGTTAGTACCTTTTGAAATACTTCTTTCTCCTTTATTTCTCCTCCTAGACATTTAATAACATTGACAATTTCATCTACTCTTAGAAGATATTCTGCAATATTTTCTTCTTCTTAAGCAATTTTTTATTTTCCCCAAGCATGTTTGATTGTCTTACATTTCATGACTTTAACAAATAATGAATCTGATATTCCTTTCAAAATTGCATTGGATTCATCTCCATATAGTTCATCTCTATCTGTAGGTAAGTTATTTGGTATTTTATATTCTTTTTCAACAGAACTCCCAGGCATGTTTGACATGTGTTTGGCTGGCTTACATTGCATGGGTTTAAGAAATAATGAATATGATAATACTTTCAAAATTGCATTCAAATATTTTTCATTGGATTCATATTCATCTATTTCATTTCTTTCTGTAGGTAAGTTATCTAGTATTTTATATCCTTTTTCAACAGAACTCCAAATTTTGCATCAAAGAGACATTAGGTGGCACCTCATGCTTACACTCCAAAATGCATAATTTTTTCATGTAAATAGTGGAGGCATGTTAGCAGCTAAGCCTTCTTGATGATCCATTGTAGTTTTAATTATGATCTTCCTTCTAGTGGTTTAGACTGTAATGAAGGAACCTCATTTTGATACCAATTGTTGGAATATCCAACAATATTGAGGGGGGGTGAATCAGTATTTCCTTATTTTATTTCTTTTAAAAAAAATAGTATTTAAATAAAAAATGAATAAAAAAAAAGTAAAGACACATAATTTTATCATGGAAACCTCAAATATCAAACCACAAACTTGAACCCATTGAGAATATGAATTTACATATTTTTTTTTCTACTGCTATAGAAAGGATGCAAGAACACCCTAGATTTTTTCCTACTCCAACAGAAAGGGATGCTATAGCACACCAGAATTTTTTTGTCTGCTACAACAAACAAGGATGCTACAGCACCCTTGTTTCCATCCACTAATGGAAGGAGGCTACAACCTCTCTGTAGGCTTGCATCCTGCCCTAGCATCACCCTACCACCCTAATCTGATTTTATAAGTCTTTTAGATCTTCCTCAAATTATGTCACTGGTTTTTCTTCACTACTTGGTCTCTGTCTTTTCTTGATGATACATTGACCTAAACTACAAATAAATCTTATTCCTTTTGAAACTCTGTTTATAAATACCTTTAACACACACATCATCACATCTCTTCATTCTTGGAAACTTATGTCTTTTCATTTGAAGATCACACCCTTTCACCAAACACACCTTTTCACTATTGTGTCCTTTCATTAATTAAATCTGTCGTTATAAAGTCATGTCTTTTATTAATCATAATAATATTCTCTTTTTATTGAACGATATATCTGCTTCATGATTTTAAATTATGTTTTAATAATAAACATGTTTTTTAGATTTTTTGTTTATAATTTATACAATCATGCATTTTCTTATTAATCATAACTCTTCAAATATTAATGTTTTCATTCTTCAGAGTCATTACTAAATACTCCCTTTCGCATAGATAAAACATTCAACCTCCTCCATCTTCATATATTCATTTCAGTTGCAAGTTTCTTCTTTTTATTTTGCATGAAGGAGTTTTCTAGAAATGCCTGAATTATCTTGCCTTCCATATTTTTTCTCAATTGAGAAGGTTTATATCTCACAAGTTTGATCACCAAATGGAGTACTAATACCATGACTAGATGGAAATTTAACCAAAGAACATATTCGTGCCATTGGATGAATTTATTGGCACAACGAAAACATTTGGCAGTAATTTCAAAATGGCCTCTCAAACTTCCTGTGTTTAACACTCTGACATGCAAACATACTTTTTCTCAAATTGGAAAGACTATATTTCACACATGTAACCTCCAAAGATAATTATGAGACCATGTATAGGTAGAAAAGTTACCATAGAAAATTTTAATATCATTAGATTAATTTATTGACACAAACACAACATTTGGAGGGCATTTGCAAATGGCATCATTAAAACCTGGTTTTAACACTTGGACAATTTTCTCAATTCCTAGGTCTACTAAGGTGTATTTTTATTTTCATCAAACTTCGAATATGAAGCATACAAAATATGAGGAAAAAAATGATGATTCCACCCATTCCAATTTCACAGACAAATATCTTCACCCAAAGAGACTGTTTTGACAAACTAATCATATGGTTAGATGAAAACATTAACATTATAAATTAATATACCTTAATAATTATTTTATCCATCAAATACAAATTATGGCGTACATTTCCTTGAGGTCACTTAGGCAATTTTACTGAACTGGTGCAAAACATCCTGAAACCCTGTTTTGGCCAACCTGTAACTTTGTCTTGAAGCACCTGTTAGGGGAACTGAGACCATGGTCATATGAAAACATCAAAAACATAAATCCTGATGGTATCATATAATTTTTATCGATATCCTACAAAATATGGAGGGCATTTTACTAGGGAAACTTAGACCGATTTTCCAATACTTAGTCAATCTTCATTGTTTTAGCAAATTTTTCAAAACAATATGAAACCTCATTTTGGAATACCTGAAATTTTTTATTCAAGCACATTTCAAGAAAAATGAGATTATGTTCATGTGGAGAAGTTAACAATATATATCTTGATACTCTCAGATAATTTTTATCATTAATCCATGAGATATGGTGATCATTTTTCAAGAGAAAATTTGACTAATTTTCCCATAGTTAGTGAATTTCCATATTTTCATTAATTGCCATACCTTTCCAGAATGATGTTAGTTTGCAACAATGACTTCATGATAGGATGAGAACACCAACATGTGACTTTCAAGCCTCATCACATAGGTTACATCATCACTTCCTTTTTCATTAATGAACTTCTTTGACATCAATGACAACCATACTCAATAATATTTTGTTTGCATATCAGAGCTTGTTAGTAGCAAGAAGTATTCAGATAATGCTCCTACTTCAGCAGTTGATGAGATGCTAGGAGTCTCTCCACTTATTTCTTGGAGATTATACACTCTAGTGCACAATCATGGAGTTCATGATTTCTTCATCAATTATTTTACCAAGAAACAACTCATTCAACTCATTCAAGAGGAGATAAAGACCTATTGAAGACATTTTATTCAAATTTTGTGCCTTTTTTTTTCTTGATGGAGGATTTTCCCAATGTGGTTTTTCCTCTTTCCTCACTTTTCTAGATATCAATAATTGTAAAGGGTGACCATATGCATATTGTTGGGCCCTATATATACCTATAGTTCAGACATAAACATCATAAATTCATACTTTTTTTTTTTACTAGGGGAATCGGCAACTGGGGCCAGTCTGGTACTCACATTACATGTGATCAAGGAATCCATTCCTACTACCATTATAACCCTAGGTTCCCCACACTCACTGCAAGACATGGGACACAGGTAAACCTGGGTGGGATTGATCTCATGACCTCCAATTTACAACAAGTGACTTCATAACAAAGGAACCGCCAATGAGCCACACCCATGCAGGCTATCATAAAGTCATACTTAAAGGGGGTGTGGGTATATAATAAACCCACTTCATAACTTAGGATTAAATATTTAATCAATTTTTATTAATTTCCTACACACTAGCCTAGATAGTTGGAATCCACTTGTACCACATAGTCAACACTTGCCATATATACCCCAGGAATGCATTAATCCTGATTCTAGATTGATCATATCCACTTTATTGACTACCAAAATTAGTAACTACGCTTTCCTATAGATTATGTTTATTACTGTTTTATTCCAGCTTTTCTGTGGGGAAAGTAAATCTAGTCTATTAGGGAACTGCTATCTTTTGTTTCCAACCCATAATCCATGGTTTTCTCTCTATTTTCTAGGATTAGCATGGTTTTCCATAAATCTTAACAAATCACTCATGATTTTTCTAATTTGTGATGTCCTTAACCGATTTGGGAAGTGATTTAGCCACCTATGGGGGTTTATCATATTTAGTAAGTCTATCTTTTTGTGTTTGATAAGTTGTCTCCAATACAACTCAATTTTACTTATGAGGTATGCCCTATTTATGTACACTATTATATTATTCAATGGAAGGATACACTCCAATATTCATCTCTTCATTCATGTGATTCACTCTCTATTCTTCTCCTTATTTTTCTTATGTATGCTTGTGAGAATTATCTTAGTAGAAATATCTATTTCCAATGCTTCTTCTTAGCATATTTACTCATAGAATTAGAGATACTATTTCAACATGGTATCAGAGTGCAATTCTTTTCAATTTCAGCATAGTTGAGGAGCTATGTGTTCTCGCCATCAGAGCGCATCTAGTCTTTTATCCGTCTTTGAAGAAGATCTTTTTTTGAATCTTACAATATTTTCTCCTAATATTATTTTTTCAAGTTGTAGAGAGTTTCTTCTTGAGTGTATCAAATCATTAGCATGGATTATTCTTCAGATATAATCCTGACCCTTCAACTATCATGAATGGAAATCCAAAATTGGCATTCTATTGCATAGTAAGGGACTAGACAGAGTTACTCTAGCTTTGGAGAATGATCCAAATGTTGTTATTGAGAAATATAAGTGGCATAATAGGTTAGATGAATCCTATGGATTTCTTTGCCTCTCTATTTCCTCTGATATACTATTTCATCTAGATGGTTTGACCACTCCAAACCAAGTATGGACCAAACTTGAGTCTCTCTTTGGAGTTCAAGATGAGTTAAGAGTGCATCAGTTGCAGATTGAGTCATTCTCAATGAGCCAAGAATTTTCCATTCTATTGATGGTTTATTCACCAAGTTAAAGCCACTTGTTCTAATGCTCAAACATTTTTGTGATTGAGAAGAAATATGATCAATTAATCCTTTACATTCTTTCAAAATTGGGTCCTGAATACTCAGTTTTTGTGTCTACTTTTCATGCTACTATGTTTGTTGTTTTTAATTGGAAAATTCCTTCTTTGTATACTTTATTTGATTCAATAACGAAGGAGAAATAAAAATTGATCCAAATTGGTGCTCTTAGATATTCCAAGGGAAATGATCATGCTCTCATAGTTCAAGGAAGAAATAATACCAAATCCAGTGAACATCAAATTGTGAGTGAGAAGAAGCCAAAGTCATAAATTGAAGATGAAGGTTCGAAGCCTACTGATGAATATTTAGTGAACAAATTTAAGAAGAAAGGTAGCACATATAATTGTTCTTATTGCATAAAATTATTTCATCCATAGAAGAAATGTTTCAAGAATAATATGGACATCATGTCTTAGCTTCTTGAGAAGCACAACATCGAAGTTCCATATGATCTAGAGAAGCTTTTGATCCCTTGGAACACTTTCATAGTGCTCAGTTCCAAGGTGATATAAAAATTTCATTGAGTTCCATATTAAAATAATTTTCCCATGTCTCTTATATAGATTCATTTTATTATATATCACAATCATAAATATCATATCCTTTCTTTGATAATCCAGCTATCAGTCTCCTAGATTCATCTCTCAATAATTGTGTTTTTTCACTAGATCCTGAATTGTCTTTAAGCTCTTCCTCACTCCATGAATATGATTTATAATCATGTTTACAGGATGATATACATGTCATGATATCATTCATACCATGATTCATATCATCTACCATACCTCTAAATACTCCTAAGACTATACAAATCCCAAGTTCACTAGTTGATTCCTCATTGGTATCTTATGCAGTGTTACTTATATTACATAGTTTAAAGTATTTCTTATCTTTCACTGGCTAGTTATCCATGACCTTATTCATATTTGGACTGATATTACACATGTTTGGATCTATTCTAAATACTTATGGTTCAGATATCAAGTCCATTTATCATTCAAAATTTTACACTCATCGATTTTCCAATGTTTCTCATACTTCTCTGAGTCTAACATCAGAGATGTTATTTTTACATGATATCAGAGCTCGCCTAATGAATGGAAATAAATTGTGATATATATTAGGCAATGACTGTTCGAACCAAACTTGGTCACAATACACATAAGCACCCAATCTTTCAACAAGTGTGTTAGTTGATGAATGATACTATTACTTATTAGTCTTATGAATCTTCACTCAGACCGTGGTCACTTAGTTTTGAATTGAATTTAAAATTTTGGAAGTATAAGCATATTTAGTGCTTCATAAGTCTTCGTAAAATAAAGCTTAAAATATTAATTTTTGAAACATTACCATAGTGAAATGTACTTAAGAAAAAAGATGTATTCAAGATACCTGTAGTTGTAAGTCATAACATCGATTAGTTTTTGAAGATCAAAAATAAATATTAGAGCCATATATCACTTTGTGAAAACAACCAACACCTAAACCTAAGCACTTGTATCAATCTAGATGCAACATTCTATATCAAATAACATTAAATTGGTCGAAGATGAAACGATGTTAGCAGGTGCCATCTGCTAGATGTTGAACAAAAAATCAAATTTTGTAGAAAAACCATGTGTAATATATGTTGTATCTACCCTAAAAGTTATACTTGGATACTAAACACCCAAAAAAACTAGCTAAACATAGTTCCAATATTTCTAAGTAATATTGGCTCCTGGCGAAGGGACGGAAACAAAATTGGGGAAATATAAACTTGAGAAACAACTAGATGTAAAATCTCACCACTTTCTATAATAAATTTGAGAGATGACGTCTTAACCCATTGGACTTGATGAAAAAGTAGAGGAGAATCCTTCTAAACCACATCAAGAAACAATATTTTTTCTGAGTAAGTTTTCTCTTGAAAGTATTTCCAAACACTTCAACATTGGCAATGACTTCTTCAACATAATCACTTATATCTTGAGCATCATATTAGAGAAAATACTCCTACAAACTCATTTTGGAAACAAAATAACACACATATATAAGCTATACATAAAATACATCTTGTAACTCCCTCTCATGGTCATTTCAAAAAGAAGAAAGAATTGGTAACAAAAATTCATTACAATGCTTCTCCCCAAAGAAATCACATAGTTCTTTTACATGTTGCAACAATTTGCAT
Organism: Pseudotsuga menziesii; assembly: GCA_001517045.1. Taxonomy (NCBI): domain Eukaryota; kingdom Viridiplantae; phylum Streptophyta; class Pinopsida; order Pinales; family Pinaceae; genus Pseudotsuga; species Pseudotsuga menziesii. The sequence goes on from LPNX010835103.1 coordinate 89,016, forward strand.
AAAACATTAGGTGTTAGGTTCTATCCCATCACCAGCTCTTGTATAACATGATTTGTCCTCTGCCATAATGTGGTCATAACTCTACAAGTTCTACATTGTAGTTATTATTATATTGATACTTAGGTGTTTGTGACCCCAAAGCTTGAGATGGGGAAAAAATAACTTTGACATCCTTATTAGAAACACTTGAATGATAGAAAATGATTATCTCATTCAAGGATTTTGATCTTATTATCCAACAAGAATCAATTATAGAAATATTGTATATGTTATCAGCATAACAAATGTAGACACTTTCCTCGAAGTTATCTAGTAACATTGAGAGAATAAGAAGAATATACTTTGGAAATATCATTTCATCATTGAGGGGGAACCCTTGCACTAATGATATAAAATCACTAATAGGTTTCAAGGTAGTTGACCGTACACTTGAAGCTATATTGGGCATCATAGAAACAATATAAGGAATAACAAGTTACAATCGGTCCTCATTGTCAATAAAATATGAACAACATTGTAATAAAAATATAGTACACCAAATTGTATGTGTAAGTGTAACACTTCTAAGGCATGAACATAAAAATGAAGAAATCAACACCAACCCTTAACAATTTGTGGAATACATCCCCATGAAAACCTCATCCTATCTTCTGTGTGATCTCACCTCGTTTACTTTTTTATTTATTAATATTATATGTCAAAGTTATCTCATCAATTATTCACATAGAATTAGTTGTATTATTTTTACCCCACCTAGAGTTATGTTTCTCTAAGTCTCTCTCGAGAGCACTAATATCAGTAGTCAACTCTAGATATGAATAAAAAATGTTGGTTTCTTGAGATTTCTTGTCACTATTGAATCATCCTTTAAAATTCTCATATAATCTAAAATTTTGATTAGTACTAGATGAAATAACCATTTCATTGCCTTCAACATTCAATGCTTTACTCTTTGCATTATTTCCCACATCTGATGAAGTTGATGTGAGTTTCCTTAGGATCTCAATAAAAGAACTTTCTATCAATGCAACTCTAACATTCATATCTAGAGGCACTAGGAAAGAAAAAAGAGTTATAGGAAAATGGGGAAATAACATGGAAATACAATGGATGCATATTTTTGCAAGTAACTTGTGCAAGATAGGAGAAAGTTACGTAAGAGGAAATTTGTATTGGTGCATGGTATTTGTAGGAACGCGGTATTTGAATGTTGTGTAAAAGTGAAGTAATAGGAAATTTGTATTGGCCCATAGTATTTTTTCCATAAATATTTGAAGTACAATAAAAATGTGGGTGCACATAAATAAAATAATGGTGTGAAATAAAGAGGGAAATTAACTAGTAAATTAATGAAAATCATGTCTTTTTTAATAAATATGACTTTTCATCTAAAGTGAAGTTGAGAAGTATAAAAGGAGAAGTGTCATGTCCCCATAATTTTGGAAATAAAACTGTTTACCATGCCCAACACATTGGGATTCAAAGATGCATTAATTACCTCACCTAGGGAATTTTGTCCAAATATTATTTGAGGTATTAATCATTTAGCCTAGGAGAATGTTGCTAAATAAACATTATTGGGGCATGTATTTAATTTTTATTTACATTAATTAATTATTGTGCAAATAACATGTGGAATTGAGCTTTCCATGTCATGAACAAGTGGCAATCCGACTTGCCAAGGGAGGAGATTAAGACAGTGGAAACTCTATGAAAAAAGCAGTCAAAGAGAAAAGGGAAAGTGCCCAAAAGCTATGAAAAAAGCTGTCATAATAAACCAGGAAAGTTTTGGAAAAGGAGGGTGCAGTTTACTTTTTGAGAATCAATCTCAAAAGAAGGAAAGTCAAAAAATATGTCATAGGGAAAAGAAGGAAAGGAAGAAAAAATTGTCATTGACAAAAGTAGCAACTATGGGCCTAAGGAGGGAGCATTTTCCAAGTTTGATGAATGACATGGATAGGGAAACATATTCACATGGTCCAGAAATGGATAGGGAAACATATTCACATGGTCCTACATTCCAATTTTCTCAAGGAGGGTGCATATGTGGCTAGGGTTAGGGCTTCTAGGTGGTTGACTTGCTCTCACAGGTCACCATTGGCCTCTACTTGCTAAATAGGTCACCCAAAGTTCTATTAAATAACAAGATAATCACATTCACATAGTTTGGTTAATGTATGCTTTGTAATTTATTGAATTTTAATCTTCCTCTCTGAGTGATGAGCCTTAGTATGTTGGGTGATGTGCCCCAAGTCCAGTGTTCTACTTCTCTCCTCTTCTTCCCACTTGTATTACAGGTCTTACTGAAGCTAAGGAGCAGATTTAATATATTGAAGGAGGTTTTTTTTCAGGGTTTTATGTCTCTTATTTTCCATTATCATATCATCTTGGAGATATTTTTGGCCTCCTATCAGTGACATCCCTTCCTCCTTTCTCCATCTCTCTGTTCTATGAACTTCTAGCAATTTTGGATCTATGTAATGGGTATTCAGACATATATATGATATTATATGTATAATAATGTATAATTTAATGTTAAATATCATACTCATACCACCTTCAGGTCATTACTAAAGTTTGTGAGATTCTAAGATCGAATTTCCTGGGTTTCCTAGCTTCGAAGTCATAATTTTGGAGTTACGCTATGAGAGGTAACCTATGTGAATATTATGAGAATTATTTTGACCCTAATGGTAATTATATTTTATTATTTACAGTATCTCAAAGTTTCATAACATTCTGATTCGAAATGGTTGAGATTTACTCATTTTAAGTCAACATAGTCTAGATTTGCATTGGAAAATAACTAGTTTTGTTGTAACTTCCATATTTAGACTTTTATGAATCCAAATAACTCAATTAATTTTATTATGAGTCAATAAAATACACATATAAGTCCCCAAATTCAAAAAAATAGAATAAAAACCACCCTTACCCTATTTGGAAAGGCCTGAAGATGGAGCTAGTGATCTGCCTAGCGAGCTAGTCTCACCTTTACAACTTACAGAATATTTTCCTTTTCCTATGATATGTTATAAAACTTAATGAAAATATTATTACTGTATATTAAAATTATAATATAACCTTATTCATTTTATACAAGCCTCTAGTTGTGGATGTGAGAAAAGTGCTTCCTAGTTTCATGGTTAGGTGACCCAGCAGCATGGGAGTAGGTTTTCGTGCAGCGGACTCCAAATCCTAAATAGTCCCTGATATAAATTTGTTGGGGAATAAAATATATCATTCCTATTATTTCCCTTATTTCTTCCCTCTTACCTCTTACCTATGACCAAACGTATAAGTCATTTTCCCTTATCTGCTTAGCTTCCGAAAGTTGACTGGTTGTTTGCAAGTTTTATTTCAAAATATTAAGCTAATTTGTAGAAATTTAATATTCTGATATGTATATCAGATCATGTATATTACAGTGGTATCATATAACTTTCCTCCACTTTCATGGAAATAAGGCTCTCTATTGACTAATTTTACAAATCACTAAATCCAGTTGCAACTATGAGGTTGCTACCAATGATTGAAGAAGACTTCGATCATTTTGTTGAAGAAGAAGATGTGATCTATGTTAATGATGGCTTGCAAATGTCAAGAAACCAATATGGTTAATTTTGTGAAAATGAGGATTAGGAAGATAGAATGGTTGAACCACCAATGGCTAATCCTAAGAAGGATTTAGCAAAGATGATAGATTCAATTGAAAACTTTCCCCACCACTACAAAGATTATATTGCATTGGGGGAAAATATTTGTAAATTCATTCCTTTCAAAGATTATTTTTATTTCAGATTTGGATTTGATCCCCAGAATGTGGATGATAATTATTTCAATAGCAGCAAATCATCCATAGAGGAACCAAGTTGTTCCAACTATGTGAGTAAGAAAGAAGAAAGAGAAGTAAAAAAGGAAGATGCAGCAAAGACATATGTTGGTCCAAGCATTATGAGATTGTTTGGGCGTTCTCCTAGAAGATCTTCCAAAACTGGTAACATGAGTACTATTGTAGAGAGTAAAGTTTCATCAACTTGCTTGGAGAAGCAAGCCCCACTGAAAAACCACCCTTGAAATGAGAATATCATAAACCTTCCAGAGGAAGAAACATGTAGTGCTTCTAATGGAAGTATTAATGAGGAAAAAGAAGAAGAGAATGTTGGTCCAAACCATCTGGATGGGAAGGATGAAGAGGAGGATGAGGTCCCAAATCCATTCTCAATCATGTAAAATGGACATGAGTCACTTATACCTTAAATTTATCAAGGAAAAAAAAATATCCATGAGGTGAAGTGTAAATCACCACAAGGCGGTTACATAGGTGAAGGAGTTGAAGATGAAGGCACTTCAAGCTTTTGGGTGGGTGATATCCAGAGCACTATTGAAGGTTTTGGCTCATGTATGGGTGGTGAAACATATTTTGAATCATATCCAAAATACATACACAAAGCATATTTACAATCACCTCCTGAGCCATAGAATGAATAAGAAAACAAGGCCACGCCGCTCAGGTGTGAACCGGAAAATTTGGTGGAGGAGCAGGCCACCAAAGTATCTATATATGGAGAGGATGAAGTGAAGAACATGTATGATGAAGGTTATTATTTTTGTAGAATCCATGTTCTCCTACAACCATCTAATCCTTTCAAGGATAAAAATTCTTCACTTGCATCTGAGGACTGGAAGATGAAGGACAATTGTAAGGGAGATGAAATTACTCTTAGTTTTTATGTTGGTGATCACAAAACCATTGCAAAGGATGATGATGTTATCAATGGTGATGAGGAATATTTTTTGTCACATCATAAATAAAAACAAATATAATATCTAAGTAAATAATTTGAACTTCCCAATAAAGTGGAAGACAAGCCCCCACCAGCTGGGTGTGAACTAGGAAAATTGAAGGAGAAAAATCTGATGCAAAGCGATGGACACAATTCATAATTTTGGACTCTTTTGCAGGATGATGAAGCTGAAATTCCAAGGCATGGTATGATTTATGATTTTTGTACATATCACATGTCATTCCAACCTTTAGATATACCCTCCACTTAACACCATGGAAGTTATTTTGCAGAAAATTCAAAGGATAACTTGTATGATGAGAATGAGTTTTGTCTTGTGGATCCATGCCACTATAAAAGTAGTATTATATTTCAGTTGTTAGAGGAAGAAAACTTAGTGGAGGATATTCTTTGTGAACCATATCATTTGAGTGGACCACTTAAGTAGGACATAGAAAAGCTTATGGCAGCCATGAACACCCTTTCTTGCATCATTGCCTTAGTGGCAAGATGTTGTGGGAAATATTATGTAGGAGAGATGGAAGTGTTGATGTATTTGTAACTTCGGAATGTATTCACCTATGTATCTTATGTCTTGTACCCCGATGTTTATTCTAGGATGTGTTTGTAATGTAATTGAGTCTTGCCCTGATGTTTCGATCGGGAGGATCTATAATGTAAACAATTCATGTCAAGTCATTGTGAGTAACCCTCCTATTGATCAAGGGTTAAAGTCCCCATAGTTCCAGGGCACTAGGGATATTAGACTCACCTAGTGAAGTCAGCCTTAGTTGGGTTTAGTCAAGTGGGGAATTAGTATAAATAGAGAGCTAGCCTCTCTATTTTATACACACTCACTCACACTCAGTTGTAGCGCATAGCTGAGGAAGAAGAAGACACTGGGATAGGAAGAAAGAGGTTACTGCTGTCGGGAGATCATCTTACTGTTTTGGGATTTTCTATTTGGTGATGATTCTATATCTGAAGAATTTGTGGGGTTTTCTCCATTTATGGTTTCCCCAAGGAAAAACAATGTGTTCATTGTCTCTTGTGTTTGATTGATGTGCTTGTTATTCTCTCAGTTAAAAGATCCTAATAATGCTAGATTAATGTTAAAAATCTAACATGGTATCAGAGCTAACCTGAGAAGAAGACATTGTGCAGCTGTGGGAACTAGGGATTCCTAATTTATGGATCTTCATCCATATATTTTCAGCAAAATAAGGTCAGATTAACTCTCCTCCTTAGGGCGCACCTTTCTGTCGAAGCAAAATCCAATTTTGAGGTTTTTCAGTTTTGGACCCGACACTACTGCCGAAAATTAGGGCTTTTTACAGAAGAGGAATTTTTCAGTGAGCCCAGGCCTAGATTGATCTCCTCCCCAAAATCGAAGTTAGGGATCAATTTCAAAGTATTTGGCTGGACAGAAGTCCAGAAAAGAAAAACCCTAATCTACTCCTAAACCAGCACCACAGGATTTCAGCTCCAAATCTAGATCCGACATCTTGACCTGGTAAGATCTAAATATTTTTTATTTCTATTTGATGTTCTCAGTTAAGATGTCTCATCATACCAAGCTTGATGAAATGATTGAGGGAGCTGATCACTTCTGATCCTGGAAATATAGGATCTTCCTGGTTCTGGAAGAGAATGAGTTGGACTCCTACATCAATGAGGAGGTTCCAGTTCCAGAGAGAGATGAGGCTAAGGCCTTACATAAGAAGAAGTTGGTTATGGAAAAGAGGATCATTGATGATTCTATCAAGGATCACCTTATACCACAGGTGTCATCCCTCAAGACACCTAAAGCTATGTTTGATGCCCTAAACAAACTGTTTGAAGGAAATAACATAAACCATAAGATGACCTTGAGGAACCAATTGAAGATTCTGAAGATCCAGAATGTAGAAACCATCCAGTCTTACTTCACAAGGGTTTCTCAGATCAAGGAATAATTGGAAGCAATAGATGAAGAAGTGGAGAATGAAGATATTGTGATGACCACCTTGAGTGGTCTCCCTAGGACATGGGACTCCTTCATTCAAGGGATCTATGCCAGGAAGAAGTTAGTCAAGTTCAGTAGACTGTGGGAAGAATCTTCTCAAGAAGAATCCCATATAGCAGCTCAAGAAGAGAAGATGGGAAGTGAAGATCAAGCTCTCACAGTACAATCCAAGAAACCCAGATCCAACCATCACAGAAGTAAGTATTCTAATCAAAGGAATAACTTCAGAAATCCTAGAGATAAGTCTAAGTTTATTTGCTATACATGTGATGAGAAAGGACACTTTTCTAGAGATTGTCCTAAGAACACAAGTATCTCTCACAAGAATAAGGGAAACAAGAGAAGACATCATAATCATGCTACAGAGGATGACGAACCTTCATCAAAGAGAACCCGATATGAAAGTGAAGATTCTTCGAGAGAGGAAGAATATGTTTTGATTTCCACTCTCACAGGAAACATTACTCATGGAAGAAATGATTGGATTATAGACAATGGTGCTTCCAAGCACATCACTGGATTCAAGGAATCCTTTGTGAAAGTTTCAAAACATGAATCACCTCACAAGGTGAAACTAGGAGATGACTACTAGTATCCAATAAAATCTAGTGGGGAATCCTCCTATAAGCTAGAATGTGGAAAGTATATGACAATTAAGGAAGTATTGTTTGTACCAGGACTCAAGAAGAACCTTCTCTCCGTATCTACATTAGATGCAAAAGGAATTAGGGTTGCATTCATAGATGGTCAAGTCATCATGTGTCCAAAAGGAAAGACTATTGATGATGCAATAGTGATTGGGGAACAAGAAGGAGTCTTGTGCAAATTGAAGGGCCATCCAGAACAAGCCTTTTTTCCATGACACAGTAGAGCCAAATGAACTTTTACATAGAAAGCTTGCACATGTGCATTACAGAGCACTACCTCTTGCAAGCAAAGATGTTGAAGGTCTTCCAGAAATACAAGCAAAACATGATGGGGTCTGCAAAGGATGTGCAAAAGGAAAGAACACAAAGAAGACATTTCCAAGTAGTGAGAGCAAAGCAAAAGGAATCTTGGAAATCATCCACTCTGATGTATGTTGTCCAATGTCATCAAGTTCACTAAGCGGGTATGTATACTATGTTTCTTTCATTGATGAATTTTCTAGGAAGACATGGATCTACTTCATGAAGAACAAAGATGAAGTATTCAGCAAATTCAAGGAATTCAAAGCCTTGATCGAGAATCACACTGAAAAGGAGATTAATACATTTTGATAAGATAATGGTAGAGAATTCATGTCAAATGAATTCAAAGAGTTATGCAAACAGTCAGGGATTAAGAGGGAGTTGGACACTCCTTATAATCCACAATAGAATGGGATTGTAGAACGGGAAAACAAAACTATCATGGAAGCCACAAGGGTTGTGCTTCATGATGAAGATCTTCCTATGCATCTTTGGACAGAAGTTGCCAGAAAAGTTGTGTATGTATAGAACCATACTCGAGACAGAGCACTTGAGAACAAGACTGCTGAAGAAGTCTTCTCTGGAAAGAAACCAAAAGTCATCCATCTCAGAATATTCGGCTATCCTGTGTACATACACATTCCAAAAGAGAAGAGGACAAAATTAGATCCTTCAGGAAAGAAGGGTATATTTGTGGGATACTCTGAAAGCTTGAAGGCTTACAGAATCTATTTCCCAGGATACAAGAATATTGACATCAGTAGGGATGTGAAATTTGATGAAGACAAAGCTTACAACAAATCCAAAAAGAAACCTATTGAAGAACTTGAAGAAGCAGAAGCACCCAGAATTCATGATACAACCATGAACAAAAAAACTCAAGGAGAAGATTGAGAATTTGAAGAACCACAAAGAACTATAGATCCACCTATGGAGAAGAATCCTCATAAGAGGAAACCTGCTTAGGTATGTGAAATTATCCAAGGTGTGGAAAGATATGGGGCTCCAAAAGAGAATCACAGAGAAAGAAAGAGGACCAGATCCTGCTCTGGGTATGTAGCATTACTATGTGATTTAGTTGATAAAGAACCTTCCAATTATGAAGAAGTGGTAGAATGGAAAGAATGGAAGGATGCTATGATCGAAGAGTATCAATCAATCATGAAGAATGATGTTTGGGATGTTGTCCCAAGATCAGAAGGGAATTCAGTTGTAACTTCCAAATGGATCTACAAGATCAAGCATGCTGCAGATAGTAGCATTGAAAAATATAAGGAAAGATTTGTGGCTCGTGGTTTCTCCTAGAAAGAAGGAATATATTATGAAGAAACATTTGCACTTGTAGCCAGATACACTTCCATCAGATCAGTACTTTCCTTGGCTATAGTAATGAAATGGAAGATACACCAAATGGATGTCAAGACTGCTTTCTTGAATGGTGTAGTGGAAGAGGAAGTGTATGTAGAAAAACTACTCGATTTCGAGACACATGACAGGGAGTCTCATGTGTGCAGATTGATGAAAGCCCTATATGGTTTGAAATAGGCACCCAAGACATGGTATGATAGAATTGACAGATTTCTATCAAGTTTGGGCTTTACCAAGAGTAAAGCAGATTCCAACCTTTGCTACAAGGTTGAAGATGGAAACTGAGTGATGCTTCTACTATATGTAGATGATCTGGTTGTAATAGGTATGGATGGGTTGATTTCTGATATGAAGAGAAAGCTGCTGAATTCAAAATGAAGGACTTCGGTGTGATGCATTATTTTTTAGGCAAGGAGGTGTGGTAGAATACAGATGGAATCTCCCTCGGATAAGGGAAGTATGTAGTAGAGATCCTGAAGAGGTTTGGGATAATGGACTGGAAGGCTATGGCCACACATATGGCATCAAACCTGAAGCTATTGAGTGATGCTTCATCAGAGTTAGTTGATGCTATGATGTATCGTCAGATGATTGGGTCCTTGATGTACCTGATGAACACGAGACTAGATATTTGCTTTCATATGAACACCTTGAGCTAGTTCTTGACAGATCCTAGAAATGTTCACTTGATTGATGCAAAGCATATTCTGAGGTACCTGAGGGGTACAGTTGATTATGGGCTCAAGTATGAGTTGAATGAAAAGATTAACCTGGAGGGTTATGTTGATTGAGATTGGGCAGGTAGTGCCATCGATAGGAAGAGCACTTTAGGGTGTTGCTTCAGTATGGGATCAGGTGTGATCTTTTGGTTTAGTAGGAAGTAATCTTGCGTGGCATTGAGTACAGCTGAAGTAGAGTATGTCGTAGCTTGTTCAGCTAGTTGTGAGGCAGTATGGCTAAGGAAGATACTATTTGATTTATTTGATCTCCAGTTGGATGCTACTTGTATATATTGTGACAACCAAAGTTGTGTGAAGTTGTCGGAGAACCCGTTGTTCCATGACAAGTCGAAGCATATCGAGATCAAGTATCACTATATCATGGATATGGTGTAGAGGGGAGCAGTGAAGCTCTAGTATGTTGTGACAAATGATCAGATAGCTGATGTGTTGATGAATCCATTGGCTAGGGTGAAGTTTGAGTACTTCAAGGAGAAGCTTGGTGTTCCCCAGATCGAGGTTCCCTCCAAAGGGAAGTGATGAGTCCATGAGCCATTCTAACATGGGAGAGGATTAAGTTCCTTCCATGGTCAGATGTAAGGGCTGGTCCATTCTGTCATGGTGAGAGGATTTAGGTTCCTTCCATGTCAGATATGAGTGTTGAGCCATTTTGATATGACTATAGGATTGGTTCCTACATGATCATATATAAGGGATATTGCCATTCTTGGAATGGAGGTGCCTGGTCAGTTACCAGGAAAAATTAGTTTAGGACTGAGAGGCATTCTGATGTGATAGAGGGATGTATTCCCACTTGATCAGATGTAAGGGCTGAGCCATTATGTCATGGTTAAAGGATTAGGTTCCTCCCATGTCAAATGTGAGTGCTGGCCATTCTGACGAGTAGGTCAGATGTAAGGGTAACTGTCATTCTCCGGGAGAATTGAGGCACCTAGTCAGTTACCAGGAATCCCCAGTCTGGGACTGAGAGCCCTTTCGATGCGATGTGTTTACACATGGTTGAATGTAAGTGCAGAGCCTTTCTAACAAGATGAGGTCAGATATAAGTGCTGAGCCATTCTAGCGCTATGTGTTTACACATGGTCAAATGTGAGTGTTGTGCCTTTCTGACAAGATGGGGTTGGATGTAAGTGTAAATCCATTCTGATGCAATGTGCTTGCACATGATTAAATATAAGTGCTGAGCCATTTTGGAGCGATGTGTTTACACATGGTCAGATGTGAGTGCTGGGTCTTTCTGACAAGATCAGGTCAGATGTGAGTGCTGGGGGTGCCTTTTTGACAAGATGAGGTCATATGTAACAGTTGGGCGGGCCATTCTAATTGAAGTGTCATATATAAGTGCTAATGAAGACCTACATGGAAGGTAGGCCTATAGGGCTGACTCTGTAGAAATTCCTGTGACGAGAAGAATTAAGATAGCACCATTCTGAAATAGCATGTGATGACAATCCTGAATTGAAGATGATCCAGATCAAGTGATGATCAGAATGTGATGATGATCCATATCAAGTGATGATCTAGATTTGATGATGATCCAGCAGTGATGATGCAGTAGTCATGATGATCCATATCCCGAGACGAAGAAGACTTGAAGAAGAAGATGACTTAGAAGAAGACTTGAAGATGAAGAAGACTCGAAGATGAAGAAGAAGAAGAAGAAAAAGAAGACTTGAAGATGAATATGACGAGATGATATAGTCGATACAAAGAATAAGACCAATGCTGAAAATTGTGTCGAAAGAATACCTTCCTAGTTAAGAGGGAGTGTTGATGTATTTGTAACTTCGGAATGTATTCACCTATGTATCTTA
>LPNX010835103.1:118435-139835 GCA_001517045.1 Pseudotsuga menziesii
TACTACTCATTCACTCATCATCATATGGCATTTTTTAGTGCTTAAAGAGAGCTGGGTCTATTCACAGCGAGTTAAAACCTTTTTCAAATTTTCCAGTGCTTCTTCAAAAAAATTTCCCTAAGGAGTAAAATCATCCATAAAAATTTCCATACTATCATTAACTAATTCTGAAAATATGTTGATCACAGCTCTTTGAAACATTGCTGGTGCATTACATAAACCAAAGGGAAGCACTCTGTAAGAAAATGTTCCCCAGGGGTAGGTGAAGGTAGTTTTATCTTGGTCTTCATGAGAAATGTAAATTTGATTGTACCTGCTAAACCCATCCAGGAAGGAGAAGAACTTCTTCCCTGATAAGGTTTCAAGTACTTGCTCGATAAAGGGCAAGGGAAAATGGTCTTTTTGTGTGGCCTTCTTTAGTTCCCTACAGTCGACACAGACTCTCCATTTACCATTTTTCTTGGGTACAATTACAAGCGGGGACACCCACTCACTATCTAAAATAGGATATATAAATCCTACTTCCAATATTTTCTGAGTTTCTTCCTTCACTTTGTCCCTAAGATTGGGGTTCATTTGTCATTGAGGCTGGCACATAGGCCGGGAGTCACTTTTAATATAAATATGATGGGTGCACAGATTAGAGGGAATACCCCTCATGTCTGTGTACTCCTAGGAAAATGCCCCCTTGTGTTCTTTGAAGAGACTGATCAGGCACTTCTGTTCATCTAAGGAGAGGATGGGGTTAATATTCAGGGTCTTTCCAGACTCTACCTTGATGGGAATACTTTTTGAATTTTTCAATACTGGGATTATATGTGTGTCACTAACTAGTGCTTCTTCTGTGATATTTTCTTGTTCTTCCTCACCTACAGTAATGTTCAAGATTTGATAAACCTCTTCATTGACCGAAGTGGATTCACTAATGAAATTATTAATGGCATCGTCTTCAGTTTCATCCTTAAAGGTTAGAGCCTTCCCTATAGTTGGTAATGGCTGAACGCCCTCTTCTTCCTTTGGCTCCATCCAGAAAGAAGTTTTAACTTAAAGGCTCGGTCGAGCTAGAGGATAGAGAGTGAGGTTCTTTGTCTCGGTGCCGTTTGATATGGTCATAGACCTGGATCGATAGTTGATGCAAGCATCAGCTGTGGCTAACCAAGGCCTTCCCAGGATCAGTGGGTGTCCCCCTAGCTTCAACTTAGATTGTAAAACCAAGAAGTCAGCAGGGTACTCCCAAGAGTCAACTGAGATGACGAAATCATCCAAAATTCCTTCAAGTTTAATGGTGGATCTATCTGCCATTTATAAAATGGTAGGGGTTAGTCTAATATTAGTGAGCCTAAGTTTTCTAATAGTTTCAATCGTCATGACATTAATCGCTACTCCTAAATCTACCAGTACATTGGGTATTTGTGTATGCCCAATCTACACAGTAACAGTGGGATTCCCAAGATCATCATATTTGGCCAAAAGGGTTTTTCCCATTATTAATGCAGATAATTTCCCTATGACATGAACAGTGGGAGGATCTCTGGGTTTCCTTCCTGGTTTTCTTATACATAGATCCCTAACAGTTCTAGCATATATAGGCACATCTTGAAGAGCTTGAAGGAGGGGAATTTTAACATAAAGATTCTTTAACTCTCATAAGAGGTTAAACTGAGGTTTTCCCACTACCTTTGGTAGCATTAATCTCTCAGGGTACGATGGTTGCCTAATCAACTAGGTAGGCTATGTATCATTGGATATATCATTTTGTGTTTCAACCGACCCATTAGTGGGATGTTCAACATCTTCAATGATGGGTATTGTATTAGATAGATGTTGTGGAGTCACCCCTTCTTCTTGTACAGGGGGTGGAACATCTTCAATGATTACAGGATCTACTATTTTTCCTGATTGTAAGAAAATATTGTTACAAGGAATAGGAGAAAAAGAGTAGGAAAACATGTTGGTAGTCTCAAATTGATGGACTATTTTATTGTTTGGGTTAGGATTAGGTTGAGCAGGCAGCTGAGGTTGTATCGACATATTAGGGACAGCATTGTTCTGCAACTATAGCTACGATTGCTGATGAGGATATTAAGGATATTGAGGAGGGTATGGTTGCTGTTGATGTGGAGGTTGTTGAGGAAACTGGTTCCCTGGATGGAAATTCCTCCATCCAGGAGACCAAGAAGTTTGTTGGTGTGCTGGCTGAACCCAAGGATTCCAGGAGTTATAACCTTGCATTGAAGGTTGAGAGGGGTTACATTGAGAATAAGATGAAGGGAATTGTGTATTCATGTTCTACATATTATTCCAATTATTCATGTTATTCAAAAATGGAAATGATTATGGAGTCATACCTTGGTTTTGAGGCAGCCAGGGTGTCTTTTATGCAATGAAGTAGGCCGGTTCCACCTTTGGAGTTGACGTCTGTAGAATAGCCTTCACTTGGGGAAGTGACAGACATTCTTTCATATCATGGTTCAACTCACACAACTAACACACTTCTACCTTGTCAAGCGGGCAATCCTTTAGAGGGTGGTTCTTTCTACATCGAGGACAGAACACACCTAGTGTGAGATCCTCTACTGCCTATTTTTTCTTTTCCCTCAGGACATCGATTTTCAAGGAGATAGAGCTCATAATTTCTGTTTTGAAATTTTCAAGGAGGTTTCCTATCTCTACACGGGTGGCTCCTCCATTAGATGAATTCTGAATTTTGTCAAAGACATCACATTCTATCTTATCCCATTTGTCCTGCCTGTTATTCTTGGAGGATCCCCAGGAGTACCTTTTACATAATTCCATAATTTTCTCAAAAGACTCCTTGGAGATATCCCCCTTTCCTAATAGGTTTAATATATCTAGGCAATCATCCCTAATCCCGTGAAGTAGGATTATCTTGAGCACATCTAACCCCATGTTCGTATGTCCAGCTCTTTGTACATTGTATAAAAGCCTCTCTACAAAATCTTCCAGACTTTCGTCCTCCTTCTACACCATTTTAAACAATTCTTCTCTCTTGTCCTTGGTGTTGTAATATTCCTGATATTTCTCTAGGAACACCTATTTCATCCTATCCCAATTAGTAACAGTTCCACCTCCTAGGCTCATGAACTAGGATAATGCATTGTCCTTTAGAGTGGCAGGGAAGATCTTCAGCTTTTGTGCATCGGTGATGTAGTCATAGCTGTGATAGGGGATATCAAACTTGAAAAGAAATTCATCTAGATCGTCTTCCGCTTTTCCATGGAAGAAAGGCAACATCGATGGTGATATATTTTTCATAGGGGCTGTCCCTTCCGATTGTTGAATTGGGAACTGAGCTGTAGCCATTGTTCCTTCAGGTAGGGAGTGATATTCATGATGATGGTTTTCTCCCATTTCCTCTTCCTTGTCAGATTCATGTCTGTTACTCATTTCTTCTTCTGTTTTCTCCTCTTTGTTCTTCCACTTATCAACAAATTTTTGATGGAATTGTGTCCACTCCTCTTCAGTTACAACCTTTCCATTAATGTGATAGATTGGACTTCGATCAGCAGATCCTTTCATACTAACTTTGTCCTCCTCTTTAGGGGTTTTTGAGGATGTTGCAGCTGCTTGTGTGTTCTCCACTATGGATCCTGACGCTGGTAACTCAGGATTGGCAGGGCTTCTTCTGATAGGTGCTTCCTGATAGTGAGCTGTGGTAGAAGAATTAGTTCTATCAACAATATCGTCAATGAATGTTCTTCTTCCCAATTATGGACCTCAACCACAACCTCGACCACTTGCACTATTAGTATTTTGTGGGGTTTTGGGAGTTGGAAGATGATCACACTTTACCCTTCTTGTATTCATGAAACCCAAATCATTTAAGTAGGAAAACTAACGAAGACTGAAGAGAAACAATTACAGAATGCAACTATAATGGTGTTTAATACTTATCCTCCACAGCAAAAGTACCAAAATGTTGGGCACCCAATATGCAAGTGAATTATAACTACCATACAGAGTGTGCAATATTTATTGTCAACCCAGGGATGTCTTGTATTTCAAGGATAAGATGCACTATATATGCCAAACACTAAATTACTGTAAATAAACAATCCCATTCTCTGTTCAGCTATGCTCATCCCAAGAATCCACTTAATCTTGTTTACCTTCTAAAAGATATAGTCACAATTGTCTTCTGTTGTTCTTGATCTAGAAATTGAAAGCTTCATGAATTCATATCTAAATTACTTTTGCAGAAAATGAAATTCTGTTTATCAATCCATCTAATGATTCACCCAACTATCTTGATCTAATTACTCTAGAAGTTCAAAAGATAGAAATTGGAATTAGATCTTTCTAGAAATTCAAGGTATAGAAATTGAGTTCAACTAATCTAGGAATTCAAAGTACAGGAATAAAGTTCTGCAATTATGAAAACAAAGGAACAACTTGCAAGAATCTATGGAAACATTAATTAAGGGATCCGGGGATGGACAGAGCTGTTTAGCTACCACACAATTGCATAAGAAATAATTACCTACACATTCGATTGTTTTACCATGCCACTGCAGCTTTCCAAGAGATGCAATGCATAACACCCTGTCAATCCACAACTGTCACAGCTTCCTATGAAGAAATGAAATTAAACATAACATCACACGACAGAATAATTAAAATTCCTAATCTAACTCAGCAATCCCTGTGGAAAGGCGGTCCTAGCCTTCACACAGAGATGCTGGATGAACACACATTAAAACCCTTAAATCTGAAGTAACTCCTTGTATTAAAAAGACATATCAATTACACAATTCTCAGTCACAGCTAATACAATGAATTGGTTATGGATTCAACCCCTGTCTTAGAACAGTTCTCCATATTTATACAATGTAAATCATAACATCCTATCCCTATTATTTGGAAGCCATGAAGATATCTGATCTTCAGGCGCCCTAAATTACAACAACTGTTACAACCGTGGCAGGATGAAAGATCGAAAATATAGGGAAACTATTAATTGACCCAGGAATAATGATATCTTTAGATCACATCTATACACAAGCAGCAGTGCACTGTTGACCTCCAAATCTATTGCTTTCTATTGCAGCTATCTTTGTACAGCTTTGCCAGGAATAATATACTGGGACTGCATTCTTTGGGAAATGGTAGGATGGATGGTGATTAGCTTGAGCAATGAATACCCATCCTTTTCATAGCATGTTCAACCCGATCTTCTTGTAGTCTATATATCTCAAAATACCTTTTAGAAACCATCATATGTTAGCATATTGAGAGATATAAAGCCTTAATTACCATAATCATAAGTATTAATAAAATAAGACAATAACCAATCATACCATGGTGGATTGAAGAGTAGAGTGAGGATAAAACATTTAACTGGCATCCTCAATGGGGTAGGATAGGGAAAAAAGGAGTGAATAAGGATGGTAAAAAAGGGCCATCTTTGGGCCCAACAAAGGTCACCACATTACGTTATAAATGTTTCATGGAAACAACTCACCACATCGAATGGGAGATTATTTTACTTCAAATTTTTTTATCTCTTATTGGGCTATGGTTATTTTACTGATATCAATTCTTTTATATATATTGTATCATCATGCGATATCATTTATTTTCACTGCGAAATTAAATGTTTCATGATATCAATCCAACGATTTTACTGAGGGTGTGATAATGCGGCGGATTAGTGAAAAGATATTTGTTACAAAAAGTTGTTCATTCACTAGAAAATGAAATTGCTTGGATAAAGATCAGCTTGTAAAGGAAATTACCAATCACATAGGGAGAAAATTAGTTACAGAGATCGAAAGGTTTTGTTACCAATCAATTAAGAAAAGGAAAAATTCCTTTCTCTTTTATTATTAATTCTTTCACTTATCATTTTTTGAATTATCGTTCTCCTTTAGTAATTGATGATTATTTTCATTTTTACCTGTAGGTTAGATCATGAAAGATGCAAGAATTCCATAAAATTACTGGAAATTCAACTCATTAGAAAACAAGAATAAGAATATCAGATTCCCATCAATATTCAGGAAGCGAATTTCAGCAGCAAGCTGCAGACAAATGAAGGAGAAATAACGAATTCCAAAACATGCATTTTTTGCAAGATAGACCCATTTACCATAATCATGTATAATTTCCTGAAAAAGGTGAACCAGTCGAGAGATTTTCTAGGTTCTTTGGACACGTTTTCTCCAGTTGCGGCCAGCAAGGAGACTCTGTTCGCCTCTTAGTTTTCTATTTGTTTTTATTTACCTATTTAAACCAGAGCAAAGGTTGTTGTCAAGGCAGAGGTCCCCACAGAATAAGTGAAACTTTGTTTTTCATTTTTCTATTTTTCTATTTTGTGAATTTTTTGTTTGCATAGTGGAGGAGACACTACCAATAGAAGGGTTCGATTTCTGAGAAATTTGGGAGAATTCATATTATACAGTATTATAATATATTTTGTTGCATTGGTGTTCTTGGAACTTCTTCTGAGGATTACTGAGTGTTGCAGGATATTAAAGACCCTAGCGAAGTATTTAAAACATCTGTACTGTGTTATTGATTATTCTCTTTTGTTAACTTTACTTTCATATATATACATATATGTATGTATACATACATACATATATGTATGTATACATATATATCTATATACATACATATATATATATATATATATATACATACATATATATATAGATACATATACATATATATACATATACATATATATATAGATACATATACATATATATATATATATATACACATATATATATATATATACATATATATATAGACATATATATATATATATATATATATATATATATATATATGTATGTATGTATCTTNTATGTGAAATATTTTGAATGGACTTTGAATGATTATGCTTGCCTAAAATATAAATGGTTTATTGTCATGTTGAGATGAGTGAACTTCTTCATAATTTTAATTGTTATAAATCTATTTTTGATAAATTTATAACTTGCAGGTTGACATTGTTTCATTTACAAGTTAGTATATGATTATATTTATATGTTTTAGGATTGTGTATCTATTTAATATCATTTGATATTAGGTTTTAATTTTTGTTTGAATTATTGTACAATGGAGTATCATATTATTGTACGATAATGGAGATTTAATTATGTTATTGGAGACTTTTATATCAATCCATAATTGTTGATCATCTTTATGCTTTAAAACCTTTTTCTAAATTAATAAGTCATGCTCTTGGTCGAGATAGGTAATTTGCATTTAGATTATCATAGAGGAGAATTAGGATCTATTAATTTTTTGCATTTAGTTTAAGGTAGTTTCTTTCAGAATTAGTTGGTCATTTAGTTAGATTTCTTTGTTTTGATTAGAAGATTGATTTAAGTAAACCCTACACACACACATATTTGAGAGACTCTTTATTTTTGGAGAGCACATCATATAGGCAGTAGGGCCTTGATGCTGTGAAAGACAATTACTTCAAACACATACAAGATTGCATTAAGTCGAGTGTGTGCGCTATTTTTCCGTAAGTTGGCCTAGTACTATTCTCCCGGCCAACAAATCCCTATTTGAAATTATCATCTTAGGAATTCCATGCAAATGAAAAACTTCCTTCATAAAAATATCAGCAATATTAGCAGCATTATAAGTGTATTTAACATGTATAAAATGAGTTTCCTTTCTAAGTTTTTCTACAGCTACCATCACAGAATCATTTTGCTTTTGTTTTTTAGGAATCCCTGTTATGAAATCAATACAAATAATTTCCCATTTCCAATCTGGAATTGGTAATGGTTGCAATAGACCTGCTCGGTGTCGATGCTCGTCTTTAACATGTGGGCATTCTATACACCTAGTTATATATTCAACCACTTTATTTTTCATATTGGGCAATAAATAGTATTTTCTTATCATTGTTATCATTTTTTGGTAACCAGGATGTCTTGAGTAAGGACTCTTATGTACTTCATTTAAGATAAACAATTTAATTTTTGGTATATTGGGTACATATAATTTTTTTTTATATATCATTAAACCTTTTTCATTCAATCTCAAATTTATTTTTATATTTTTAGATTCATTTTCTGTAACTTTTTCTCTTAAATTTTGATAATTTTTATCCATTTTTACTCCATCTTCAAACTTATCGTCCAATTTTGTTTTATGGCTGCTAATAGTGGATATAAAATTCAGATTTGCATTTTTTATTAAGGCATCAACCACCTTATTCTCCTTCTCTTTTATATGTTTGATCTAGAAATCATATTCACTAAGGAAATCTAACCATCTTTCTTTCCTTGTGTTCAGATTTTGTTGATCAAACAAGTATTTCAAACTTATGTTATTAGACATTAATAAACATTTTCCACTGATTAGATGATGGCACCGCATTTTCAAGGCATGTGTTATGGAATCCAACTCTAAATAGTAGGTAGAATAATTATTTTCATGTATTTTTAACTTTCTTGATTCATATGATATTACATGACCTTCTTGTGTTAACACTCCACATAGGCCATCATTGCATGCATCAGTGCATACAACAAAGTCCTTATTTCGATATCTTATTTTTAATATAGGTGCAGTGGTTAATAATTATTTTAATTTTTTAAAGATTTGTTCACATTTTAAATCCCATACATATATTTTTCCCTTTTTCTTTAAGGGTGTTATGGGATTCACGATCCTCGAGAATCCCTCTATGAATTTTCAATAATAACCTATAATTCCCATGAACAGTCGTACATCTAATACATCCTTAGGAACAAGCCATTCTGTTATTTCTTTTATTTTATCAAGATCCTTTGATATCGCTTCCTTGGATATCACATGGCCTAGATATTGTATTGTATCTTTATTGAATTCACATTTACTGAATTTAGCGTACAGTTTGTGTTCTCTTAAAACTTGTAATATTATATGTAAATGTTTATCATGTTCTTTCTTTTATAATAAATTAGTATGTCATCTATAAAAACAACTACGAATTTATCCAAATACTTACTTAAGACACTGTTCATTAAACACATAAAAGATGTTGGAGCATTCGTTAGCCCAAATGGCGTAATTACAAACTCATAATGTCCGTAATGGGTTCTGAATGCAGTTTTAAATATATCTTCATATTTAATTCTGACTTGATGTTATCCATATCTCAAGTCTATTTTTGAGAATATCGTTGCTCTGCATATCAGATCAAATAGATCATCGATGCGGGGAAATGGATATATGTTTTTAATTGTCATATTGTGTAATTGACGATAATTTATCCATAAGCATAAGGTACCATCTTTAATTTTAACAAATAATACATGTGCTCCCCAAGGAGATACACTTGGTCTTATGTAATTTTTATCTATTAACTCCTATAATTGTAGTTTTAATTCATTAATTTCTAGGATATTCATCTAGCAAGGAGCCTTTGAATGAGGTACAAATCTAGGTATTAATTCAATAGTAAAATCCAATTCTCTTTTTGAAGGTAATCCAGGAATCTCCTCCGAGAATGCATCTGAAAATTCCTTTAAAATTAATATATCATCAAATTTTAATTTATCTTCTTTATTCATGTGTTCATCATTCATTACATGTACAACAAAAACTTTGCAACCTTTACGTACAGACTTTTTCATTTCTAAAGCTGAAATCTATCTAACAAAAACTTTTCTAGGTATTCCTTTTACTACAGCTATTTCTCCTTTTTTATCTAAGCATGTAAATGTTTTCTGAAAGAAATTTAAAACTACTCTGTGTTTTTCCATCCAGTGCATGCCTATTAAAACATCATATGATCCTAGAGGTAATACATTTGATTTCACTTGAGTTTTGAATTGATTCATAGACATTTCACAATATTCAACATAGCTAACTACCTTTCTCTTGGTTCTTGTAGTTAATTGCACCAGCAAAGATTTTTCAAACTTATTCAAATGAAAATTACAACTTTTTGCTATACTAGGTGACACATAGCTTAAAATAGCACCTGGTTCTATCAAAATAGAAATGGGTTTGTTCTTTATCTTACCTTCTATTTCAACCATTGATATGTGGTTATCAGTCTATCGATTCTCTAAGGATGCATTGATTATGGGCATCTCGTTCGCTAGATCACCAACATTTGCTTCTTCATGTATTGTATGCACATTGTTGAAATTTATCTTCATGTTTGGATAGTCCTTCACATAATGAGCTCCCTGACACTCCTGTCATTTTACAAGTTCTTTTTCTTCATTATCTTTAACATGATTGTTATGTATGCATCTATTGTTTACTGCTGTAAAATACTATTGTGTATTACTTTTAAAGTCTATCCCCTGATAAATATTCTTAGGATAGTTTTGGGAATTATTTCAGAAATTTCTGTTGGACTTAAATATTTTTCTTATTTGTTCAAAACAAGTTCAAATTTTTTTGTTCTTCTAAGCTTCCAGTTAGGTACACCTCTTTTATTTCTTTTTTGTTCATAACAGAAATTATCCTTCCTCACTGCTTCCTCAAGGGTTTTTGGATTGTCGTATTCAATTTTGTCCTTGAAGATAAAAGGTAAATAAAACATAAACCTTTGTATCTTAGGCTTTTCATCGATGATATAAGGTACGTATTGTAATAAAATTTAAAATTTACTACTTAGTTCCTTCATATACATTTAACCTAGCTTAAAATCGTAAAATTCCTTGGCCCTTTCTTCATAATATTGTTCAAAAAAAAAATTCTTTTAAAGTATTTCTTAAAAGTCCTCCAAGTTACATACTTTTCTCTAATGTTTTTCACTCTTTTTATATCCCGCCACCATATATCAAATTTTCTAGTTAAGTTAGAAATAGCCATTCTAGCTTTTAGCCTTTCTGAGTAATTATAGATTTGAAAATACATTTTCATCCTAGACATCCATGCCTTTGCTTCTTATCCTTTTTACACCTAACCATTAAACATTGAGGGTTTTATCTTCTTAAAATCTCCTGAAATTTCTTCGTAAGGTTTATATTTCTTATTTTTAGGGTTGTTGTCATTGTCACTACTTCCACTAGAATATTTATGTTTCTCTCTGGCCGACTTAACATTAATTCCATAGGAGGAATTACTTTCATTATCAGAGAATTTTAACTTTTTACCTCTACGTTTGTATGATATAGTTCTAGATTTAGATTCAAGTTCTTTTCTTTTATCCTTTCCTTCATTATATAATTTATCTAACAATATTTTATTTAAATCTTCATGTGATCTTAGGATTCTTTCATTATCTTCCTTAACATTCTACAGTTCAGCCTTTAAGTCTATTACAATTCAAAGTAATTCATATGAGTGATCATTTAGTTCCACATATAAATTATCTGGATTATTTTGTTCATTATGATGTGATCCATCCTCAGCATATGCCTCTAGTCCTTCCATTTCCTATAAAATAAGGATTTATACTTCTCTACAAAAACAATTTTTAAACATAAGCAGTATTTTGTTTTCCTCCTTTTGTATTGAGCATGCGAGTTGAGCCGAACTTCAAGCCTAGTGTTTGAAATCGTTCTCTAATACCAAATGTAACAACTCCAAAATTCCATACTTATTTTATTTTGTTACGGAGTGTTTAGATCGATATAAGACCTAATCTAGTTTCACATAGCTTTCAAGAAATATTGCAAACCCTACATTCCATCTTCAACCTATGGCTTATCTTATAATGAAAATTCTATAAAACTAAAACTTAACAACTCGAATATGACAACTCCATTTATGAATCATATGACACTGTACTAGGATACAGTTTTTAAGTCTTATGATAAATTACTTGTTTTCAAATGTTGATGTGCCATGCCTACCTTGTCGTAAGTTACATTTTGTGTGCTTATCTTGTATTTTCATAAGGATGGATTCGTCATATTTTAATATTTTAATTCCTCTGCTTACAAACCCTATTTTGATGCTAGGGTTACAAGGTTGTGTGTCTTACTTAGCTTATGTAATCTAACACATATTTTTAACTTGTATTAATGTAGGTGTCTCAACGAAGGCTTAGCCCTCTTGCGTTCCAAACAACCTAACTAGCCGAAGGTGACAATCATTAAGTTGTTATTAAAAAGACTAAGGAAACATAATGAGTTCACAATGATTTTGAACTAGCACAAATGTGAAATGATCATTTTATAATATGATTTGACCTAGTTTAACTTACTTATACCATGTTTTTGTTATACCAACGAACTCATATCCTTAATGCATGAGCCCCATTAGCTCTATCAAGAGTGAGTAAAGGATTTTGATCCAAAAGGAGGTAGGTGAAAAGTTTAAGGCACCCACATGAAAGCTAGTGGTTCCATCCAACTGTAAAAGGGAGTTAAACCCTAACATAAAGTGAAATGGTTTAAAATTATGCATTGCAGAAATAATGAGGAGATCCGAGGGCTCTCAACCCTTCCAACAATGTTATGCATTTCACCATGCGACCCTTCATGCAACACTATGAATGATTGCACCACTACACCACTTTTGATTCTCTTGGCCAAGATAGTTGTTGCCAAAACTTTATAGAGTTACAGTCTCGACCTACCTCCTTCGTAGAGCTGTCGAGTTGAGGGTCAATAGTTTTCTTTTTTTCTGTTTAACCTTTGTTTGTTGTTGACTGGAAGGAGGTTTTGCTGGTTTTTTTTCGATGAAACTAGCTTCAAGTAGTGATCTTGGGTCGAGGGTACCTGGCTTCGAAGGGCTCTTGTAAGACCTAAAATACTTGAAACCCTATGGTCCTTGATGGTGTGAAATGATACGACAAATCTGGAGCATAGTTTCTCTTTTTGGTTTGGCTTCATTTGGACAATACAAGGGTTTATACGAGCCCCTTTTTTCATGGTAAACACTCTCATTTTTTTCCCTCTATGGCATCAATGGCAGAGATAAAATGTGGTTTTTAAAAGCCTTCAGGATTTGATAGGGGTTTATACAGAGTTAATATTTTAAATATCCATTTTTCTTAAAAAAGATGGAGTCTATTCGGGAAGTTGTATTTTATTTGTTTGAAACTCTTATTGTAAATTTTTTAGCAGATTTTAAACAATACAATTACTGTGATTTTCATTGTTATTTTAAAATCCCTTGAATATCTCGATACTTCTCTATATAATTATTATTTTGTTTATTAATATTTGTTTACTTGGTTACGACTATTGCATTATTCCTTTATTAAAAGGAATACCATTATGGTTTATAACTTGGTTACGACCCATTTTGGTTTTGAAAATGGTTATGACATTTCTTTGTTGTTTGATCTTAGGGTGATTTCGCTGTAGGTTTCACTTATTTAATAAATTACTTGGAAAATTTAGCATTACAGGCCTTGACCCATTGACCCGTGTTAAAATAACGTGATGAATTTATTTTGTTTTCTAAAACAGTACTAACCCTAACTCGTTTCTTGAAAAATGATAAGCCTTTCAGTTGAATGAAAATGATACCAAATAATAATTATTATTCCTAAGTATTTTTACTTTTCATGGGTCTCGAACCCTTGGTTGGAAGCGATTGCATCTTTAAATTGGATATGTTTTTTTTAGCAGGTTTAAAATTGTGATTAAGGGATTCACTTAGTTTAACTAAGGTAAGCCCTAACTGTAAAAAGAAAATGTGTGTTCAATTAAAATTAATAGGCATGAAAACTTTGCCAATGATGTCGATGATAGATTTGCTTAACCTCTTTGTTATTTCTATATGAGTTTCTAAGAAAGATAAATGAATTCTAATAATTTATTAATTGATGTATAATACTTGATATTAGGTGAAGCTATTTACAGAAAAAAGGATATTGTTTTCTAGTTAATAATAAAAGATAGTCTGAATTCTACTATGAAAATATGTTTTAGTAGTAAAATTCATTTCTCATGTACTTAGCTTATAACTTACAACAAATAAAAACCTTACTACTTTATTTAAAAAACAAATAATAGTTTTGGAAGCTTTCAAAATTCATAAAAATCCTTCAGAAATAAACATAAAACAAATTAAATATATTAATAATCCATAGAAATATAGAAACTGCTAACTTTCGAAGAGGACAAATATCCAAAGAAGACCGTTCCTCCCAATCGTCTCCTGAAAGCAGCCAACATTACTTGATTTAGGACTCCCAAGCCTATTCACTGAACCACTAGGATGAAGATACTGTGTAGAAGATTGTTATTTCCTCTCTGTAACTCAGTAGACACACTTGCAGTTAAAAACTACATCAATTTAGTTTATCTTTCCCCTCATCAAATTCCTCTTGTGTGCCTAAATTTTCAATGTGCAGCAATCAAAACGTTCTAATCTCTAGAATGTGTGTGAGCCTCTAGGTCTTTGATGGATATATGTGCTTGCCTAGGAATTTTGGTCAGTTTTTAATTTAATGAGCCACCTACTCAGTTCGTCCTTTATTGGGAACATGACCACAACTATAAGGAAGTTTCCTCCTGCATCGTCTAGAAAATGAATGATTGTTTCTCCCATTTGTCATTCTTTCCTTCTACACCAAATCATTCCTCCTAGTGGTTCAATGATCACTCTTTAAAAATAATCTGTTAGAATAATCAACCCATATTTACCTACCTTAGACATTAATTTAATCAGTTTTGTCTTATTACCTAGTTTCCTAGATTCCACTCTATGTTAGTTTCCTTCTACATGTCCTAGAAGTCAACACATGCTAAACCTGAGTCATGGAGTGCTTGGGAAACATCCTAGAAACCCATTTTAGCATGTCTTCTTTATTCCATATTCTCCAAATCCCATATCTACTTTTTCTGTAAAGCTACCTTGTTTTATTTCTGATTTAAGGCAAAGGAAAAGCTAGACTAGTTGTAACTGCCTTGTTTTTTCCCACATAATCCCCCCTCCTTTTCTCCAAATAAAAGCATGTATGAGTAGTCTTTCCATCCCTCTTTAGCTTTCCCACTTGACTTAGCCAATTTGTGAGCATCTACCTAGATTTGGAAACTTCTTTATGCACATATGGGGGATTTGACTAGTTTTGGTAAGCCTGCTTTTTGACTATTTTGAATGGCATATTTATGCGTTTGAATATCTCATGTAATTATATATTACATCAGCCTATTACTTCATAATTTTGGCTATTTTATATTTACTCAATACAGATTAGTGTTATGCTGCAATTTCAGTCTCCTTTGTTGTGAATTTTGCATGTTTGATTAGCAATTTTGTGAGTGTAATTGTTCTATCTCTTGGGTTAAATTTCCTCATGGTATCAGAGCCTTTGTATATTGATTTCTCTCCTTCCATATTGCTATTGCAGGTTCGACATATTGGCTGGGAGAATATTCTGCTGACTAAAGGGAACAATTTCTGAGCTATGGACTGTAGAAATAATAGATCAATGCTATGTGCAATGATGCTAAGAAGAAGCATAGGAAATGTATCTTGCTACTAAAAATTCTCACAAGCATACACAGGAAAAATAGAGAGAAGAAAAGAGACTAAATCACATGAATGAAGAGATGAATATTGGTGTGTATCCTTCCATTGAATAATGATGAATAATAGTGTGCATAAATAGTACATCCCTCATAGGAAAATCAAATTGTATGGAAACAACTCATAAAGCTCAAAAAGGATGATTTACCAAAATATAGCAAACCCCCATAGGTGGCTAAAGCACTTCCCATATCTATCAAGGACCTCATGAGTTGGAAAAATCATGAGTGATTTGGAAAGGAGAAGGAAAAAACATGATAATCCTAGAAAATGGAGAAAAACTAATGGAGGATGGGTTGGAAACAAAAGCTGTCAGTTTCCTAGTCAACTAGCTTTTATCTTATCCATAGAAAAGCAGGAAAAGTAGAAAAAATAGAATAAAGTAGAATCTACTGTAAAGTCCTGTATACTAATTTTGGATGGTCAAAAGGTGGTCAAGATCAACCCAGAATTAGAAATAAATCATTCCTAGGATAGAGATGGCATGTATTGACTTTAAGGTGCAAGTGAATGTCAATTAATTAAGCTAGTGGGTGAATAATTAATCAAATAATGATTAATTATTTTATTCTAAGTTATGAGTGGGTTTAATATATTCCAAAACCCCCCTATAATTCTGACTTTATGATGGTATGACAAAATATATGCATGCATATGGATGCATATAGGACCCAACAACAAGGCTATGGTCACCCTTTAACAATTATTATGTCCAGAAAAGTGAGGAAAGAGACAAAACCACATGGGGAAAATCCTCCCTAAAGAAAGGACATGGAATTTTTTTTTTAAATGATATGTCTTCAATAGATCCTTATCTTCACTTGAATGAGCTGAATGAACTGCTTCTGGATGGAAGACTTGTAGAATAAATCATGAACTACATGATCATGCGCTGGAGTGTAGAACCTGCAAGAAGGAAGAGGAGAGACTCTTTGTATCTCATCATTTGATGAAGTAGGAGCATTATATGAATTATTCTTTCTGATTTCAAACTCTGATATGAAAAAATAATCTGAAGTGGAAAAGATATCTATGCATACTCCTTCCCAAAGAGTACAAAAAATTAAGACAATTTATTTCACACCCAATTCCTTGAATAGTTGCAAAATTGTGATGTGAATCACATGTCAATATTCCAATCTGATGTAGCACCTATATAGATCTGATATGAGGCTCATAAAACTTTGATATATAAGAAACATTAGCATATGGAACAGTAAAGACAAAGGTTTCCATGGCTCCATGAGGATATAGGGCTAGACTAGGAAAATTATGAGCAATTGGGGAAAACTGATAGGTGTAAAAATATGAATGATTGATGGGCATAAGATATGAACCATAAGTGTTTAGAACAGATCCAAACATGTTTAATATCAGTCCAAATATTATTAAATACATGGATAACCAGGCACTAAAATATAGGAAAGACTTCAAACCATGTAAGATAAATATCACTGCATAAGAGACCAATGAGGAATCAACTAGTGAACTTGGGATTTGTATAGTCTTAGGATTATTAAGAGGTATGGTATATGGTATGGATGGTGGTATTATATGTTTCATGACATGCATATCAGCCTACAAACAATATTCTAAATCAGATATACAAACTTGTGAGGAAGAGCTTCTCAAGGACAAGTCAATATCTAGTGAAAAATCACAATTTTTGGGAGATGAATTTACTATACTGGGAGAAGGATCATCAAGGAAAGGATCTGATATTTATGATTCTGATATATCAAATATTAAATCTATATCAGAGACATGATAAAAGGAGATAACTTTGGCACTCAAAGAATAAGTTATATCACCTTGGAACTACGCAGTATGACATTGTTCTAAGGAATCAGCAGGCTTCTCGAGTTCATCTGGAACTTTGATCTTGTGCTTATCAAGAAGATGAGAAATTATGTCCATATTCTTCTTGAAACACTTCTTATATTAATGGAAACCATTTCTTCAATAATAACACTTGGATGTGCTCCCTTTCTTCTTAACTTTCTTCATTAAATCTTCATAAGAATCTTCATCTTCAATTTCTGACTTTGGCTTCTTCACAGTTTGCTTCTCTTTTGATTTGAATTTATTGCTTCCTTGAACCAAGAGAGCATGATCCTTTCCATTTGAATAATTAAGGACACCCATATGGATCAATTTATCTTTCTCCATTGTTAGTGAATCAAGAAAAGAATTTAAAGAAGGAATTTTCCACTTGGGAACATCAAGCCCCGTAGCATGAAAAGTAGACACAAAAACTGAGTAATCAATACCCAATTTTGAAAGAATGGAAAGGATTAATTGATCATATGATTTCTCAATCCCACATTTCTTGAGAATTAGAACAAGTGACTTGAAATTGGTGAATAAACCCTCAATAGATTCAAAATTGCTTGGACTTAGTGAGAATAAATCAATCTCCAATTGATGCACTCTTAGCTCATCTTGAACTCCAAAGAGAGACTCCAATTGAGTCCATACTTTGTTTGGAGTGGTAAAACCATATATATGAAAGAGTATATCAGGAGAAATATAGAGGTAAAGTAATCCATAGGCTTCATCCAACCTATTATGCCACTTAGCTTTCTCAATCACAGCATTGGGCTTAGTCTCCAAAGCTAGTGTAACTCTATATAATCCTCTACTGTGCAATAGAATGGATATTTTGGATTTCCATTCGTGGTAGTTGAAGGAATTAAGAATTATAGCTGATGAAGAATCCATATTTCTGAATTGATGTGCTCAATAATAAAATCTCTGCAACCTACAAAACAAACTAGGAGAAAATCTTGTAAGCTAGACAAGCTCTTCATAAGAGAGGGATAGGAGATTGGATGTGCTCCTCAACTCTGTAGAACTTTATCAATATTGTTTTTATGATACCATGTATAAATAATAGATCAATGCGATTTGCAATTATGCTAAGAAGAATCACATGAAATGGATCTTGCTACTAAGAATTCTCACAAGCATACACACGAAAAATAGAGATAAGAAAAGAGACTGAATCACATGAATGAAGAGATGAATATTCGTTTGTATCCTTCCATTGAATAATTATGAATAATAGTGTACATAAATAGTACATCCTTCATAGGAAAATCTAACTGTATGGAAACAACTCATAAAGCTCAAAAATGATGACTTACAAAAATATAGCAAACCCCTATAGGTGGCTAAAATCTTCAAAAATCTATCAAGGACCTCAGGAGTTGGAAAAAGAATGAGTGAGTTCTCAAGGAGATGGAAAAAACATGCTAATCCTAGAAAATGGAGAAAAACTAATGGAGGATGGGTTGGAAACAAAAGTTGCCAGTTTCCTAGTTGACTAGCTTTTATCTTATCCATAGAAAAGCAGGAAAAGCATAATAAAGCAAAATCTACTGTAAAGTCCTATGTACTGATTTTGGATGATTAAAAGGTGGTCAAGATCAACCCAAAATTAGAAATAAATCATTCCTAGGATATATATGGCATGTATTGAATTTAAGGCACAAGTGGATGCCAGCTAATTAAGCTAGTGGGTGAATAATTAATCAAATAATGATTAATTATTTTATCCTAAGTTATGAGTGGGTTTAATATATTCCAACATGGACGGATCTTAGAAGATCATCTTGACTCCATTAAATTTATTTGAGTGGAAAGATGATATGGAGATATTGTTGAGAGCGAAAGGTCTCTACAGGGTGACTATGGCAACTAAGGCAGAGCCTAGTGCAGCTGCATTGAAAATCAAATGGCACAACATAAGGGATGAGGCATATGGTCTTTTGTGTCTGAGCATTTCAAGAGACCTCATCTTCCATCTTTATGGATTAAAATCACCTAATGAAGTGTGGTAGAAGCTTGTAGAGATTTTTGGAAAGACATATGAGATGAAAGGACATCAAATTGAGAATGAGCTGATCTCCTTGAGTCCTAGTAGCTTCGAACCACTTCAACTCTACTTTTCCAAGTTGAAGCCCCTTGTTTTGTAGTTGAAATAGTGTGGGATAGAAAATAAGGAAGATAAAATAGTTTTGGCCATACTCTCTAAGCTTGGCCCTGACTATTTAGTGTTTGTTTCAACCTTCCATGCCACCAAATTGATAGATCGAGCCTGGAAGATGCCTAAGCTTGCATAGTTCATGAAATACCTCACACAAGAACAGGATAAGTTGGTGATGATGGGCACCATAAAACCTTCCAAATACTAAGCTTTGGTTGCTGGAGATTCAAGGGTGGATTCAAAAAGCAAGAAAAAATCTAAAAATCCACCTGAACAAAAGAGAGACAAGTCTAAGTCTCAAGAGGAGCCCCAAGGTTCCAAGAATAATTCCCAGAAGAGGAAGAACAAAGGAGAAATGAGCAAGTGTACATACTGCAGTAAAGTCTATCATCCTGAGAGCTCTTGTATGAAGAAGAAAATTGACATGTTGACCCAAATCCTAGAGAAGAATAATGTCTCCCTTCCTTATTGCTCAAAGAAGAGGGAAGGAGGATCAAATTCAGAGGACAGAGAGAGAATACATGCCTTGGTTGCTGGCACATCAAGCTCACCTAACTTCATCATAGACTCTGGAGCTTCTAGAAATATGGTTTCTACAAAAGAGGCATTCTTGTCTCTTGACATGTCGAAAGGTCCACCAATAGTTTTGGGAGATTACTCTCTCACTAACAGTTTGGGGAAGGGAAGGATTGATCTTGACCATGGTAAGTTCAATAATGCAATGTATGTTCCAAGTCTTTCCTCTAATCTCTTGTCAGTATATCAGATGACTCACACCAGGGCTCCAAAGAAGGTCATATTCTCACCTAATGATATTGAAATCACTGAGATTCTGAATGGTAAATTCATAGCAAAAGGTGTTGTTGATCACACTTCGAAGGTATACATGTTTTCCCATTTTCTACCCTAATCAAACCCCTCTATTCTTTTGATTCATGCTAATGAGGCAAGCAAGCTTTGGCATGAAATATTTTGCCATCTTAACTACAAGTATCTTTCTGATTTGAGTGAAAATGATATGGTCATAGGGTTACCAAAGATCAAGTTTTCTAAGGGAGTCTGTTAAGGTTGTATCCTAGGAAAACACCCATGTTGCCACCTTTCACACACCTGGGTCATGTGGCATAAATCTTCAAGCCACTCGGTGTGTCCTTGGGGGCAAGTCTCGAGTCAAGGCTGTCACCTTGTTCTTGACTCCTCCGTTTAGGCTCAACTCCTAATGAAGCCAAGGGGGGTAGACCCTATTAAGTTACTAAGTCAAAATTATTTAGTATGGTGATGCTAAATTGAATGAGTTACTTAGGATTTTGAAATTTAACCATAAACAACCATAGATGACAAGATACAAAATGAGCACACGAAAGCACAATGCTGAGACACAATATATATATATATATATATAGCAAGAAAATAACCGGTGCCTTAAAATGGAGTCAAAATATAATCAATGTACTTGCATGTGCTTGGAGTGAAAGTTTTGTGATTTCCTCTTGGTACGTTTTAATTTAATGTGAAATATGAGTTGATTAAAATTAGGCGAAGGGGGGCGGGGGAGGGGACTCCAGATATACCCGAGAGTACTTGGAGTATGTCCAAAATTAAACCTTCACAGCTACACGCAAGGAATATGTGGGATGAATGGAGTCTCTGGGGCTATTGTTCATAACGCACCCGTTAGGGCATGACAAAGATCGGCACCCCGAGGTCACTTTTCAGGAGTTCCCGCTTCCTTTGGGTATTTTGCCACCGTAATGGTTTGATATAGGTATTGGATTTTCACCTGATGGTTTGTCAATTTGGGAGAGTGAATCCTAATTATTCTAGTCACTCAAATGATTTTGATACAGCTTAACTAATTAGATGAACTGCAGCCAAGTGTAGAGTATACACATCGGAGTCTTGTCAATTTTAGTAAATTTTGAGATGGGTGTTCTTGTTAAAAAGAAAACCCTCCAGGAACCTCTTTCGATCCAAGTGGATCTCAAT
>LPNX010835103.1:140558-153035 GCA_001517045.1 Pseudotsuga menziesii
TCAAAATTATTTAGTATGGTGATGCTAAATTGAATGAGTTACTTAGGATTTTGAAATTTAACCATAAACAACCATAGATGACAAGATACAAAATGAGCACACGAAAGCACAATGCTGAGACACAATANNGAGGAGGGGTTAATTTTATAATATATTATGAAACAAATGATGAAAAGGAAAACACAAATACACAATTCCGGTTTTCTAATTAGTCCTACCACGCATCTCTTTCCCCTTTCGGGTCAATCGGGAAGTCATGGGGTAAGTATTAAGATTACTTTGAAATATCAAATATGGAATATGAAATTGATAATAAAACAAAGTATACTACCGTATATATTAGAACTATGCTAATAAAAAAAGCTAAATGAAAAGCATAAAAAAAAGACACGGACACAAATCCCCCCAGGGGGGATGGTGAATAGGATCGAAAGAGCCTATTCGAAAAGATATTTTTTTTATTAGAAGTGATTTACAATATCATAAAATTTAAATTGATTCACTTTGTTCCTTGTTATATGGGATGCAAAGGCTTACAACAAGCTTGTAACAAGCCAGAATTAAAACACAGTGGTGGGGGAAGCTTCCGGGAAGCTCCGGTTCATCCAAGAATTAGAAATTGGGAAGAGTCTCCTTCTCTTTTTGTTAGACCTGCTAATAAATAGTGAGTAATCAAAATCAAATGTTCCCAAACACACTTTGAAAGTTTTTTGGGTCACTGCACTAGTTACCAAAAAAAAACTAAGTAAATTTTTTTTAAGTTGGGGTAATCTAGTTTTGTAAAAAGGAACCAAGGAAAGGAATCTTTCCTTGGGATCTTGGCTTGCTGTTTGGGAAGCCAATGAGATGTGCAATTTTATTGTAGAATATGAAACTTTAAATTACAGCAAAGGAAACTACCATAAAAGAAAGCTACAAATTTTCATTAAAATGCTTGCAAAAAGAGGATAATTTCAGCTAGATCTCTTAAAATATAACTTTATATGCAAAACGGAACTGAGATATAAAATTAAGAAAGGATATTAATAACTAAATATATATGTAATTTTATTAATGAGACATATCTAAGCAATAAGATTCCTTAATAGTAACCAGTTTGAAGAAAATTTAATATTTTGAAGGAGGAAAAGGAGAAGAGAAGTGCTTGTCGCTGAAGCAGATCTGCAATGGAAAATTGTTAGTGGAATACAGAGGGGCAATGTCTTCACAAAATTTTTGGATTTACAGTGGAGTCAAACTAGATCCATATCTCATCCAATCCTTGCTACCTGAAAGCTAAACACATAATTCTGCACGAAATCTCATGAGATCTGGATATATATATGAAAAAGAGACAAGAATTACATGCAAATAAACTTATTAAACATGTATAATATAGATATTATAACATATATGATATGAGATATAAGAAAAACAAGTAACCTTACTTACCCAACTATACTCCTATTGATTCAGCTGAATCATTCAAGCCAGACAGGGTTCAGATGCAGAAATTGAGAGAAAAGCGGGCAACATCAATAACCGTAAGACAATGCTTAATCCACACACATGAGAGCATTACACCATTTGGCCTCCAAAGATTATTGATTCCAACAATAAAAATATTACAATAGTATTACAATAGCAAGCCCTTCGATCCAACTCTAACTAGCTTGGAAGAGGAGGCTTATGCTTGGATATATACAAAAACTAGGAGATCCGGTCTAGGGGGGGTGCAAATCCCAAGGAGACAGATCAAATCAGCTGATGGAGAGTCAATCAATGTAGATCTGACGCTGAAATGAGCCTACTTGTCAACTAGGGGGCTGATTGAGCTGACACATCAACCCATAAACCGACACATTAGTCCACATAGCTTCCAGGAGAGCCCAGATGTGTGGAGGATAGAGAGAGAGAATAATTCCCTATAAAGGCTGCTGAAGATCAACTCTGGATCTGATTTGATCACCTCCTTCAGTCAAGGATTTGTCATATCCAGTCAATCTGGTTCAGATCTGACTGATTTCGATCAAATCGACTAAGAATCCACTGATCTATGATTCTGGATTTGCTCCATTATTCATGAATTTATTAATTAAAATAATCAATGATTGATTTTTTGGGGCTTTTTGACCTGAGTGATGGAAAATTACTCAAAACTAGGAAATAGTGGGTCCATGGGTTTACATGGTGCTCTTAGCTTGAAAATGAGCACCTACATGACTGAAACTGATTATTTGGCCCACTTTTATTACAAAATAAACTTTTCCAATTAAACTATTAAAAAATAGCCTAAGATTTGGAAAAATTAAATTTTAATAAAAAAACACTGAAAAACCTAAAAAATTGAAAAATTAAAAAAACCTAGGGGGGCTTAGACATGTTCATATGACTCGACCATGATGTCTAGCATGTTTATACATTGACACGTAGACTCTAATAACCTCAATAGGCCTAAATGCCAAGCCGACCACCCCAACTTTGGAGGTGTGGAGTGAAAAACTCATAAATTATCAGTCGTTTATTCAACAACCAATAATAACCAAGGGAAAAAACACCTTGGGCTGATCAGATTGGCAAATAAAGTCTAAGAGACTGAGTCTTTTATAGACACTATCATGCTAGAACATTTATTACAATTCCCCCATGGGGTATGAACATGTGATATAGTACAACAAGCACTTCCCAAATGTACTTCCAAAGGTCTTCTGAAGTATGAACAAGTTATCCTTGTCCGATTCACTAGGCTCACTTGATAAAAAACCTCTTCCCCTCTTAAGTTGATCCATAGTGACATTCCTGGTCCATTTACTCATATATCCATGAGTCAAGCCAAATATGCACTCAATTTTATAGATGACTTTTCCAGGTATTGGTGGGTTCACTTCCTAAAACATAAGTATGAATTTTTTCACCTCTTCAAAGTCTTTAAAGACTTGGTTGAAAACCAGTCTAGGAGGAAAATCAAGATCCTCAGATCTGATAATGGTGGTGAGTATGTCAAGTCTGAGTTCATTCAATATTGTAAAGATGCAGGTATTCAGATGCAACATTTGTTACGAAGAGAAATTCCTATGGATTGGGGTACCACAACAGACAGCTTGACTCCAGAAATCAATCCTTTCCAATATGCAATAGAAATTAAATGTCTAACACTAAAGGATCAGACCTCATACCTTATTCCGGATGGTTGAAGTAGATCCCCATTGAGATTTCCAAATTCAGCTTGAATTGATAGATTACTTCCTCAACAACAACTAAACAATACAAGTATTCTATATATCATGGTGTTAGATCTATTCTAGCATATATAATCAATAATGTATCAGCATTTGACATAATCCAATGGATAAAATATTCATTCAAACACACATTATTGGACAGGAAAGTATATTTCTATTAATATAAATCAAATATTACAAGAGACAACCTCTGACGGCACGTCTGCGAACCGGAGAAACTGAATCACCCACTTGGGACTCCACCACTTCAATCCTCCATCTCTTGATAGCAAGCTCACAAACAAAAGGAAAGCTTGGGAAGAACACAAAAGTGCTCTAAGGGACAAAGGGATGCAAACTCAAGCATAAGTTCTGACAACAATGGACTATAGTTTCTTTTCTCTCAATTCTCTTTTATGCCTTCAATGTACCAAGGGGTTCCTTATATAGCTTTTCAAAGGGGTAATGAAAGGTCGAATCCGAGTGAACTCAAGGCATAGGGAAGGCTAGGAGTCAAGTGAGTCGTATCTATGTCAAGGAAAACTCCAAAAGGATTTGGATTTTGTACACATCCCGATGTATAAGGTTTTAGTGGTCAAACCCGTGTATATACACGTTTATAAGTTTAAAAGCCATTTGTATCATTTTTCACATGTTTTTAGGGATGGTCAAGGAAACATCAAAAGACAAAAAATGGTCCATGGGGTCTAAGGATTCTACAGCGGGATAGGGGAAGGCCATACAAAGTGTGATTCACTTGGAGTGGTGAAATCAGATATAACATATGCCCCCTAATGTGTGAGGTTAGAGGGGTCATACGATGGCCGAAATACATTATAAGTCCATCCTAGAAGTGGAGTGATGAAGGATCCCAAATGGAAGACTAGCCACCCAATCAGCATAGTACAATAATACAACTCTGCACATAACTGCAAATACATATAGTAGTCTTGGATACATAAGAGTACAATGGCCATGAATAGGAATGATACAAGATATCACATAAGTGGTCATCACCGCATACAATATACATAGATTAGAATATCCATGATGAAGATATACCAAGGACCATGATCTCCATAATGGCTGAAGAAATATAACAGATCAAGATCTCCATAGTAGCTGGAAATATCTGACATATACTGGAATCAAGTCATGAGAGCTGAAATCTCATGAACACTGGCATGATCAAGGAGGTAGCATATAAGAGATGCCACCAATCTGGGAACTCTTCTACACAAACCACTACGAGTACATGTCCTACTATGCAAATAGAGGTGTCGAGGTTGAACATAGTATTCCATCATCTTATTAATGTTCATTAATGCATACCATTAACAGACGCGAGATCACCCACTTATAATGAAAATGGGAATCGAGGTACTAGAGTGAAAACTAACAAGTGTGAATAAATGTGTTGAGGTCGAACACTTGAGAGGATCCATCGATCAGGGTACATTGATGTATTCCCAAAAACTGTCGATGGCGAGAGAACCTGCCACTGATGACTGAAAGTATCAAGGCACTCAAAACAACAATAGATTCCAATCCCAGAATAAATGATCCAAATTCGATGGGATGAAATCCATTGGAAGGAGGGAATTAAGGAATCCCCCATCATCCAACATGAGGTACTCAGCAAAGATGTATAATGTGAAAGGAATCGATCATAAGGTGCATGAACCAGTAACTGTATCAGGAATGGCCGACATGCAAAGTCAAGATAACTGAGGAATGGTTGAATCAGGCTTTAACTTCCTTTGAACAATATCATAACGATGTATGGTGACTGAATAAAGGTAGCATAGACTTGATATACAAACTGGGACATCTCTGCGACATAGGAGGCATCGACAGAGGCTCCATAAGGATTGGAAGCTTAACCAGTCGATGGAGATAAACTCAGATAAATGAGTACAACTCCTAAAGTCAAACTATAACCCAACCAATGGATGTGATATACAGTGCTCTGTTCAAAGGCAACATGACTCGACAGTTGCCACAGATAACATCTTTCCTTGTCCGGATTTTTGTTTTTTTTTATTTTTTTGGACTTTTTCAGTTATTTAAAAAGCTTGAAAAAAGAATAAAATAGCTTTATAGTTACATACTACGAGGAGACAAGTGTCATAAGGGAAAACAAACTAGTTCCCAGCAGTGGAACATACCTATGCTCAATGCAAGGATACATGTGTAGGATATCGACACTCGGGGGAAAATACCCTCTCGGTAAAAAGGGAAACAAGCTGTGAAGGATATAAAAAATGGCTATGCATGGCTAGACATGAGACAAGCTCGGGCTATATGGCTGAAACGCAATGTCAGGGAAGCTAGCATGAAGCTCAATAAGGCAGGAAAAGCTCATGATAATGCATTCACAACTTGACATGAGGGAGTCCTTAGGGGAATAGGTCAAAAAAAGATCAAGAGGAGTATGAGGCTCTTGGGAAATGTCATGGCAGTACTATACAACAGACTCCCACACCCTAAAGGAGAAAACATCAGCATGGGCACCAGATGCAAATAAGGCGCTAACTAGGGTACCCATGTAAGGTGAAGCTCTACCACTCATATCATGCCACTTTTAAAGCAGGAAGAAGGTTCCGTGACATAATAGAGTGGGTTCGTACCTAAGGTCATGATGAGATGGTCATAAGGTTATGTAAAATGCAAATGGTGATGAAACCTAACATATATGCCAGTTTAGACATGATACCTAAGATCAACACGAACGGGTCAATCCAATGGCTAAAATGGCACTGAAAAAGGTCCTCTACATCATGAATTATGTCAAAAACGGTCCAAAACAGTTAGAAAATGTCGAAACTATAGGAAAGGGGGTAAAAATTTTCAAATATTTGAAAATTTTCTATAAATAGTAAAGAATTCAAAATATTATAAAACATTTGAAACTTTTACCCATTTGAACTCTGATTTTCAACAGCAAATTCCAAGAGATCCAGCTGGCGGAATCCACTACCGTTTCTTCCAGGTATTTACTCATGCTCTTTTCTTTCATCTTGATGCAATTTTTATGAAATTCCATGGTCAATTAAGCTTTCTAGGCCAACCTAAAATGGGCGCTGCAGCCCACGCGGAAGTAGAGGTTTTTTCCGCGTATAGGGTTGGATATACGCAGAAAATGCCCTCAAACCCACGTACCTATGCAGTTGGTTTGAAAACAGTCACGTATGAGGCCACACATAAGGTTTTTTCAATAAACTAATGGGAAAATTTTCAATTTCTTGTGCAGGATGGTCCTGGAGTGGAGAGAGCATGAACATGTCGAGGTAGAGGAAGTAGTAAGGGCCAATCTAATGGCTCAACAAGCTCTATGTGCAAGAGGACTCTACAAGTTTTGGTGTCTTGGTGGTTTGAGGGCCAAACCAAGACTATTACAGATGCTAGTGGATTACTAGGATCCAGACTCAGAGTCCTTCCATATAGATGGGATGTCCCTCACCATAGAGGTGGAGGACATATACTTCATTATTGGGCTTTCTAGACGAGGGGAAGTGGTGAACCTTTGTTCTCATGGTGGGCCAGGAGGTGGCCTAACTATCGATGAGTACATTGCAGTGTACTGTTATCTAGACACAGAGAAGGTGGGGAGTCAGGTCCCTACCAATTCTATAGAGGTGCTGGGCCTAAAGGCCATACTATTGACATTGGGCAGGATAGCAGACTTGACATCATTCCACTAGGCCTCGTGGACTCTGATGTTCTATGCAGTGGAGTGCATGAGACCCACGATCTATGATTGGAGCACTACACTATTGAGCAACATGAAACATCAACTCAGTGAGTGTAAGGCAAGTAGAGTGTGGAACTTCAGGTTCAACAATATTTTGAGCATGTTTTTCTTCTAGCGTGTTCCAGGATTGAGCCCAAGAGTGGATGTTCCTCTTCATGGGGTTCGATATTCGGCCCAACGGCATTGGGCGGATGCTATGCGGAGACTGGGGGGTGGTAGGGTGGCCAACCCATATCCAGCTGACTTCTTTCCATGGTGGCGACGACAGATAGTTGCCATCGATGACTACCCCTATGCAGGGATAGATTTTTTGGGGGGACCCGGACATGCCGCTACCACTAGGATCGACATATGGCGATGTAGGTGACAAATCTCAACCCTCTCTTTTAAAATTTTGAGTTATTTAATTTTTTTGTGTTTTCTTGATTAAATGGAATAAAAAAAGACATATTTTTGTGTGATAATACATAGTGACATCTACCATTTGTCTGCAAATGTGGGACCACGGTGGCCAGAGGGCTTCCCTCGTCATAGAAAAAGGGGAAGAGGACACTACTACATTTCGATCCAAAATCCGATGGCGCGTGGATTTCTCTTTTTAAACTTACCAAAAATCACAAGGATACTTTTTTTTTTTGTAAATGTGGCCACAAGCATCGGTTAAGCGACGACGCATTAGTAAGCATCGCTTAAGCGATGGTGCCAAAAGCCAATAGGTTAGGTCTAGCTACCACTCCTTACACATCCCTAAAGCCTAGATTTAGATTAAGTTCACCCCAATAATGATGTTATCCCCTACCATAAAATATTGATCTATTATAAAATCCCAGAATAGTTTGCTATCTATTGGAGAGCAAGGACACAGAGAAGTCCATGTCTGCCCTTCCAGAGCGCAGTTGCTAGTGCCTCTTTCAGATGTCTATCCTGAATCAACAGGTAGGGATGAATCATATGCACAAGGATTCCTACGGCCAGTTTGCGACGGACAACAAGAATGGCGATAATACTAGTCTTGGGTGGAATGACTACATGAAGATGTCGGACTTTTTGGCTCCTGAGATGGGTTATCTGGTGGAGGACACCACTGTATTCAGCACCTCCTTTCATGTGATCAAGGAATCCAACAATTTTACCAAGAACTTGGGGCTTGCTACTGGTGCTGGCAGCAGAAGAGCCAATGGCAGGAAATCGGATGGGCATCTGGGGAAGTTCACATGGAGAATTGAGAATTTCACAAGGCTGAAGGACCTCTTGAAGAAGAGAAATATCACAAGGTTGTGTGTCAAGAGTAGACATTTTCAAGTTGGCAACTGTGACTTCCAACTTATTGTCTATCCTAGAGGTACTCTGCAAACCTCTCATCTGTTCTAAGTTTCGTGGTGTTTCCAATTAATTGCCACATTTATGTTTGATTGAAAAATGCATCTATATATTATTTGCAAATTGCAAACAAAAGAGAGTACATTATACAATCCACATCAAACCAACCAAAGCTTGAATATGCAAAACTGCTGCACCCTGAAGACAGCAAACATATCTTCTTTGGCAACAATTTCAAGTGAGTCTATATCTTTTACGAAAATACCCTTATCCTATATTATATCTGGATTGCTAGATCCGTTATAAGCAGAGTGATTTCAGGAAATCAGAGCAGAGTATCTTTTTCAATCAAAGTTGTTTGACATAACATTTTCCACAAAAATGGATATTCCTAGATGCTTCTACGTGCTTGCCTGACCACCTATATGTTTCTAAAGTTGTCCCCATTCCAATGAAGGGAAGTGAAAAAGAGAATGGTGTACTTAACAAAAATCCATTCCCAAAAGGATCTGGCTTTGCTTTTCTACAAAAGATGTGTTAGTGTCACACAACTCCCCTGTTTGAAGCAAAATCAAGCAATGCTTAAATACTCATTGTATCTATTCTATTGTTTTTCTCTTTCTGCCATTTGTTTCCCCACATTTCTACTTTTGTTCTCCTCCTTTTGGAGTTTCTGGTCAGGAAATCTCACTGTTTGGGTATATGTGCTTCTCAAGTGGGTCACCATTGAAAATATTGGAAGTTTGAAAAAGGATGAAGGAAAAGAAAGACCACCCCCCCCCCCAAATGAAAAGGGGAAAGGAGAACCCAAATGGATGGATAAATTCCAGAGAGAGAGAGAGGATTTGAATTGTATTAAAACATCCACAAGGTCAACTGCATGGGATGAAAAGGTTTACATCTGTTTCAACTTTCTTATCATACAAAGGAAAGAAGAAATAAATGTAAGGGGGCAAGATCCATAGAGTGGTATAAAGAAGTTTTGGGAAACTGATATGGATCTGGTCTTCTCTCCGTTATGTCTCCTAACTTGCTGGGATTAGTTTTTAGTGACTTGTCTTTGCCATGCATCATACTCGAGGCTTACTTAGTCATGTCTTCTACATGGAACTTTTGGAATTCTGTCTCCCAACTGATGTTCAATAATTTTGCACATTTCTTGTTGTGGTTATATGCCTCACAATGCAGCAAAAAATGTTGTTTGGTCTCCACCTCTTCCTCTCTGCATACCTGGCATGCCCTTTTTGTCCATTATTCGGATTATTTGGGTTCTTCTCATTTTCCTGTTTCACATCTTAATCTATATGAGCTGGTTATTATTCCGGCCAAAACCTGTTTATCTTTTCATGGCATGTTTAGCTTCATGTAGTCCTGGATTCTGATCTCTTGCCTTGGTTGACCTCTTATTTTTTAGTGAATTGGTACTTAATCTTAGTTATTTGGTTGAATACATTTCATTGCATTTATAGAAGTTTGGTTTTTATTTTTCCTTTTGTTTTTGGGGTTTATTCTACTTTATGAAGATGATTTGCTAGTTTATAGCTGGTAAAGTTTTTCAATAAATGGCTAAAAACCTAAAACTCTCCTAGGTCAAGCATGAGCAGAATCTTGGATTGCGTTTCATCTGTGGTAGTTGTTGTGATGATTTATTCTACTTTGTATCAGGGTTCTGACTATTGAATACTTATCATAGTTTTTATATAACTCACCAGCATGATGTGGCTCTGTCAGGACAATCACAACCACCTTACTACCTTTCAGTGTTTCTTGAAGTTACAGATCCACGCAATACTTCTACAGATTGGAGTTGCTTTGTCAGTCATAGACTATCAGTTGTCAATCAGAAATTTGAAGATAGATCAGTTACAAAGGAGTCACAAAATCATTATTCAAAAGCTACCAAAGATTGGGGTTGGCGTGCATTTGTGACTCTAACCAGTCTTTTTGATCAAGACTCAGGATTTCTTGTACAAGACACAGTAGTATTTTCTGTAGAGGTTATTATTTTAAAGGAGACCTTTGTAATGCAAGAACATTCAGATAATGAAATGGACTCCAATTCCTTGGGAACTGAAACTGTAATGGCTGTAAGCAGGGGAACATTCACATGGAAAGTTGAAAAGTTTATTTATTTTAAGGAGATTATGAAGACCAGAAAGATATTTAGCAAATTATTTCAGGCTGGGGGCTGTGAGCTTCATATAGGTGTGTGTTTGAAATCCATTTTGCAAATAATACATTCTTGGTGCATCTGAAGATAGTATATTTTATAATGTTGGATTTCTAAATTCTTCTTCTGACGTCTATACCTTTTGCATCATATAATCTATACCCATGCAGGTGTGTATGAATCCTTTGATACTCTATGCATATACCTAGAAAGTGACCAATCAGTGGGAACTGATCCTGATAAGAATTTCTGGGTCAGATATAGAATCAGAGTTGTGAATCAGAAGTACCCAGATAGCTCAGTGTGGAAGGAGTCATCCATCTGCACAAAAACCTGGAACAATTATGTTCTTCAATTCATGAAGGTCCCTGACATGTTGAAGGCAGATGCAGGATTCCTTGTTCGTGACACTATTGTGTTTGTCTTTGAAATCATGGATTGTTGTCCATGGTTTGAATTCTTTGATCTGGAGGTATGCCTATTTCTAGTTGATGCACAAGTTATACTTATAAGTATATTTCTGCATGCAATTTCACATTCTAGATTTTTTATTATTATATGCATTCTTCTTCAATCCAGTAGCTCTTCCAGCATGTGTATTTATTTACCATTTATGGTGGAATTGAGAACAAGATAAATGTGAAATGTCCTCGCAATGCCTCTATAAGTAGTATGAGTATGACATCAAGATATAGACATTCCATGCTGGAATCCACCGCTTCCTATTCTTAGTTTCTAGAATTACTGAGGTATCCTTTAAAGCTCCACTAAATTTGAGAAGAAAAGAGAGAGGTGTTGAAGTATACTCTTTAATGGTTTCCTTTGTTGTCTGTCGTGTACACTGTAAAATTTGATAGTACCTGATCATGGTCCAATAATATTAACCTATTAGTATAAGAGAAAAAAATATGGAAACTATAATCTATTCAAAATATATTTTATCACGGGGGTATATCCTGATATAAATATTTATAGACATAAGTTACTCAGCCTCAAATAACCAACATGCTATAAAAGGAGATATTAGTGTAACAACGGTCTTGTATCCTGTATAATTAATTATTAGATATATTTCTGCTTGGATTTTTGATAAAGAGGAAACCAAAGGAATTGGAAGATGTTGAAGAATTGATTATATAGATTCTTTTACAGGAACTCATAAACTACGATGACACAACAATTTAGGAGAACTGAAGTTGATACAGGATAAAAAACAATGAATAATGTCAACTGGTGCTTAACTGAGTTCGTGAAATCAAGGTGTTGTTATCACCTCCACCAGGGTTCAAGTCTATCAATGACATGCTCATGCTCATGCTTTTGCTTGTGAAAATGGGCAGGGCTAGTTGCAAGCCT
Organism: Pseudotsuga menziesii; assembly: GCA_001517045.1. Lineage (NCBI taxonomy): Eukaryota > Viridiplantae > Streptophyta > Pinopsida > Pinales > Pinaceae > Pseudotsuga > Pseudotsuga menziesii. Next base: position 152,359 of record LPNX010835103.1, read on the forward strand.
TGGGTGACTTTGGCGGAATAGATACCCCCCACTTGTGGCTTCATAGTTGAAGGAGACCTCCTTACTGTGGCTTCATAGCTGAAGGAGACCTCCAACAAAGAGTTTTTCTATCTGAGCATTCAATTTTTCATAGGTTGTCTTAATATCTGTTGATGTGGCATCACACTCAATCGCACTAGAATGGACTCCCTGATTGACTGGATTAACCAAAGCCTCCAAGCTCTTTCTAGGAACACTAGGCTTCAACTTACAGCTAGCAGAATCACTGTTAGAACTAGTGTTTGACCAAGGCTTCTCTGTTAATTTTTTAGAAACATGCTTGTTAGCACCATACGAACCCAGTGCAGAAACCATAAAACCCAAGACAAAATTCAAACCCTTCAGATGGGTTTCATCGGCAGACAACTTGACCACCATATCAATTGCCCTCTTGATAATAGGCTTTATTGTGGACTCACCATTTGCCAACTGAACTACAAAATTGAAGTATGCTTTCGCAGTAGGAACATCAAATGACAGGAATGCCTTCTCTAGACCCACAAGCAATGCATAAAGAATGTGATCACAAAGTTCTCATTATGGCATCCATCCAAAGCATCAATTAAAGGAAAAAAGTTACCATTGCCTCCAAGAAATTCCCAGAACTTGTTGGATTGGTTCAACATCAATGAGTCCTC
>LPNX010835103.1:153077-171745 GCA_001517045.1 Pseudotsuga menziesii
CTGACTTTACTAGGATCCGTTCTCAGGCATTCCACCATATCAGTTGCACTTGTAAGTAGATTCTCTTTAATAGATAAGTTAACCTCCTTGCTTGAGTTCATTTCTTTTACCAGGCTTTCCATGTTCTTCAGCAAAAATAGATCACTATACATACATCTCTCTTCTATAGAGGGAATTAAATTATTGAATAGGATTCTACATTTATCATGTATAACCTAAAATAGCCTATCAAACTTTATGGTCATTATGACCTCAAGCAAACTATTGAAAACTTCTGCATCAACCTCAATTCCCCCTAATGCATCTCTTGCTCTGAAAAATTGCTCAATTGTATACAAAAATCCTTCAACAGAGAGGGTAGAATAGACCACAGCTGCACTCCCTGGATGAACATGTGATGGGAAACCATGCAACAAGGAGCTCAGAAAAAGTTTGTTTAGGTTCCCTGTGTTTTCTTTGCTCACAATTCCTCTAAACTTTGTCAGAGTTCCAAGTACAGACTCTATAAGCTTAAAGCTAGCTCCTAGCTTCCCCAAGAGCTCTTCCTGCTTTGACTTGTCATAACCTGCTTGAAGCAGCAAATTTAGTGAAAACAGTGCATCATCTTTGCATTATTTTCCATCAAGAACAAAAAGCACAGCTTTTCGCAGTGCCCCGACATGCATGCTCAAAAGGGATGTCAATATTTTCAGCAAAACGCTTGATTGCCCATCCTTCAATACACAAAAAACTAATTGCTCACAAAGTGTGAGTAATGAAGTATCTTTAGATGTTTGCTCTATCCAAAATGTGTCCTCTCTTGAAACTGGGATCTTTTTCAGAGACACTTTCCAGAGACATACCTAGAGCAATGATAAAATTAAAGACAGCCATGCACTATGCCTTAAGAATAACCAACCCCTTTCCTTCAACTATGCTCTTTGTATAATGTTTGAAGCTGAGAGAGTATATCTAGAATGATATTTTCCAGCTGTGATAGCTCCCCTGTATGGCCAAAATGAACATTATGGCGTAGAATTCTGCTAAAACTTATGAAGTATTCAATTTCAAGCAACTTGTCTCTTCCCAATTCAGGACTCCATGGCAAAGCACCAGCTTCCTTAACATCAATATCTGATAGAGTGATCCAGCCAAGTACAAAATGATATCTTTCAAGTATAATCTCATGCACTTGGGAATCTTCCCTATTCTACCACACGTCCAAAATGCGACAAACAACAAAATAGAGATCAGACCAATTTAAACCCAGATCTTGAAGAACTTTGTGTTCTACAATACCCTAGTTATGAACCCCACTAACGTCAATCAGTTGCTGAAAGAGATCAGCCATTCCATGCTCTTCTGTGACTTCCTCATTCACATTTATAGCACTTTGTACCACATGATATACCCATGATTCTAAATAGCCTGTTCCTGTGGGAAGATGAAAAGTTCCTCCTTGTGTAATCTGTATTAACTTATTTCTTATATTGAACATCAACCAGGATGGGAAGGTTGTAGAGTGGAGAATCATGTGCCGAAGAATCAACATCAGTCTTGAAATTAGCAAAGACCAGCAAACCAATTGTGTGCTGTTAAGTTCCACTGGAGGACAACTTACATTGCTAAGGGTAGAAAAAATATTCTCTGCCATTTTGATTTTTTCAAATGCATTTGAAGAATGAAAAGCCATGAGAAGAACTTCCAAATGAAATAGGGATGGAAGACTTGCACAAACTTCTTGGATATTTAAGCACCCTGAATATGTAGCTTTCACTTTCTCAACAATAAAACCAGCGTAGCCTTTGCATATTTTGAGTCTTAAGGAGTCATCTCCCAAATTGGACCCTTGTACAAAAATATTAAATCTACAAGTAATATAAAGAGTTTGTTAGTAGTGATCGTTGGGATCCTGGTTGGTTAGTGGAGTAGACGTGTTACTAATCTTTTCCCCAAGGTTTAAATTTTTCCAAAAGCATTATTGTCCTTGGCCATTCTGAACCATTGCTCCTGTCAGTGTAAGAAGTACTAGCGTTATTGTAAAAAAATCCCATAACAGACCCAAGTGCTCTTTGCACGTATTGACAGGAAACACTTGTAAAAGTAACAAAGGTTGTAGGAAGATTTATGATAATGGTTAATATTAAGTTTGAAGTAGACATTATAGAACCCCAATGCCACATTTAAAACTTTAGCGATTAGTACAGTTTCATTGCCAGACTTTCTAGTCTTTTTTAAAATGACAGTTAGTACATTGTGGACTTAACTGTTTTCTATTTGGGATTTTAACCAAATTTGGGTGAGGCACTAGACATGATTATGTTTGATGTGAAGTCTCGACTATAGTGTGAAGAGAAATTCCAAATACACTGGATTTACAACTAACGATACAGGTACAACACAAACAAGGTTAAATTTACAAAGCAGATTATGCAGAGCCAAAAGAGGAGTATCGACGACAAACTACAAGGATGACAGTGACTGAAATGAAAAAATGGATTTACAAGGAAGCTGATATAGTTCAACACATGATTTCTGCCATTTTGTTGTCAGTGTTCTTCAGCTGCCATATTCCTTGGGGCAGAGCCAGATCTTGCAATTGATGAGCTAATGTTGTCTCCATTGAAGGTAGATAAGATAAGATAGTTCAACCCTAGATAGGTCAAAGGAATGCGAGTGAAACTCCTATATGAGCATATCTAATGTGTAAGGTCAAATATCTCAAGATCCTGGGAAAGTGTCTCCATTGAATGCCTTTCGAAAATGTGCTCAAGTAATCGCAGTGCCATTGCTCGAGGTAGTATCAAATGGTAGGGGTGGTATAAGTGAAGGTGATCTTAGATTGAAATCCTCTTGCATGTATGTATAAGGCCAAGCATTGTTGGTTTGGATACTTGGAAAACATGGAGAGGGAGTTAGAATTAATATCGACCTTGATTCTCATAATAAACATGGCATAGAAAAATGAAATGCTTATCCATCTCGATCCACTTTAGGTGGTAGTCAACAAATTCTATCCACTCATGGATATGGTGCTTGACATTCAGTCAAAGCCTATTGAATTACCCTGTGCAAACAACAAGGGTCATTGCTGGTGAAAAGTCCCAATTAGACATGACACCATTTGGAATAGGTAACTCATCCAAATTTTGGTGTGACAACCATTATGGTTTTGAGGCTTCAAAGGTTGTGACCCGATCCACCATTTAGGTTTTTCTAAGACACAATAGGTGAAATGCAATTAATCTAATATGCAGAATGCAAAATGATGCCTGGGATAACTAAAAGAATCAGAGATGTAAACACAGCACCAAATACATTAATGTTTTTAGTTTTATTAAACAATTACTGCATGAACACAGACAAAAACACAACTAGATGCACAACAGAACTGTCTGAAAAATGAACAACTGATTATAGTACTATGTCCACAACTATAGACAAACCATTCTAGAGACAAACTAAAGAAATATATGCTACTTCTATAGTAAACCAGTCCACAATATAGAAAAAAATATTCTCACAACAATCCTGAAACTCAACAAATTAACGGGAAAGGTTCTACACATTGAAGTCTCAGACTTGAAATTCGTTTCTAAACAACCTGGCCAAGATCCCGAAGGCCCTATTTATCCCCAATCCTAGACCTTTCAAATCCCTCATGCATTTGTCATTTTTTTGAGAGGACTTTATTCAAATTTAAATTTTACATAAAATTTGATTCAAGTGTGCTTCCCTTCTATGTAATTCATCATTTTCCTCATTTGACTATTCAATAGTGTTCAAGGAAGATTTTATAGTTGTTTATAAATTGTTCCTAATACTGAAATTTCATAATAAGAGAACAAATTTTCTTATCAGTAAATAATTTTTATTTAGATTAGTTGATACACTTGCATAAATCCTTTATTGTGGCTTCCATGTTTAAGCTTCACACTTCTAGTCTGTTTCTTTTGTTACTTTGGTTTTGCATCTAAAATTGTCCATGCCTTATCCTTTTGATCCCACTGCAGTTATGCCCACTAGAATCATTTAATTATTAGACTTGGGCAAGCCTCACTATGATTGTTATTGGCATGATGTTATATGTTTATTTTGCTTGCATTATACTTGTCTCTTTGTTGTAATTTCAACACCTAAACTTTGTATATTCAGTGTTTTTCACCTTCATTAGTAGTTTCATATCTAGTATCGTCCTGGGACAATCTATTTCATCTGCTATCAAATTTATTCATATGCATTGTATTGAAATCTTTGCTACCACCTGCAACAAACAATTCTTCTAGATATCATATTTAGTTGGATGTTCACCAATGAGAAAATAACTTTGTAATCCTCACTTATTTAATGATATCAATCATACCTTATTGCATGGGATAATGGAGCATCAAATCACCCCATTTTTCTAGCTTCTTTTTCCCCAAATCCAACCAAAATCCAACCTAGAAATTGCAATTTCAGCAACTCTACAATTTCAACAATTGTAAATTGTTTTATGGACTAAATGCTATGCTCTGAAACTTCCCAGATGGTCGAGAAAACGAGGATGTTGGAGGTTGATTGGATGAGCGTAGTAGATCAATGGGCACAGATATCTGCTAGAATGATCTGGTGTTGAGCATGCTTTAACCCTTCACTTGAGGTAACACAATAACCAATATAATGGATGTATTATCAGTTAGGCCTTTGAAATTAAATATGGTGCATTGCATGCTATCATCTTATATTTTATCTATATATGTAATTCTTTGCATATCTAGTGAGACTGAGACCAATCCATAACGGATGTCTTCAGAATTATGCATTTCTTTGTTTGGTTTTGTTACTATTGTCATTTGGATTGCCTTATCTGTAGTCTTTGTTGCTGCACATCCTAACATCTTTACCTTTTCTACTGCACAGCTTAACATGTTAAACTTTATTGCTTGACTGATTGAATGTATAAAGATTACATTAAAGGAGCCTTATTCAATTATTCAAGTTGTAACAGAGTCACAAATGAACATGGAATTTTTGTGCTTATGTTAATATTTTCTATTGTTGATGCCAATTTTTCTAATTGCTCGTTAATGATATTTTTGTTTGCAGATTCGAGGGTCTAAAAAAATTGGTTGGAACATATGAAGCTTATTTTGTACAAATCCTGGCATTCTTTGTATACCCTTCAATATCTATTAAGACTGGGGAGATTGCATTACAAGAAGTCAACCTTCACGACACTTGCATGTGATGCTATCTTTTGCTCGATGTATAGTTATAGTATTTCTTTCTTATTTCCCATTGTAATTAGATGTTAAATATGAAATATTTGAATTATTTTCAACTTGTAGCAAGCAAATTATGATCTTGATGGCATCAAATTGGATCAAGGAGACTTGGGGAATGTGCTCTCCATACCAGAAAGCAAACATTTGCTTAGTAGTCATACCTATAACCTTTCTGAAAAGCTTGACTGGATGACATACAATCCAAACTATGGGTAGTGAATTAGCAAACCATTGACTATGCCTGTTGTATTAAATTTTTACCTACAATTGTTCTAGACCAGTGCTTGTGTAGATACTATATACCTCCATTACCAAATCCTTCCAATTTAGTAAATTTAAAAAAGCAATAGAACTACATACACTCTAATAGAGATAACAATTAACAAAGTTTGGAAAGGGCCAGTGAGCAGGTGTAAGGTACTAAAAGGAAAAATTAGAGACAGTAACAGAAAAAAGGACTCGACAAGCCATAAATTGTATATTACCTTTCATCATCAAAAAACTTGCAAATATTGCAGAAATACTGTGCTATAGAAAATCCTTTACAAGAAGGAGTTACACAATTTGATGCAACAGGCTGGATCTGCAAGCATTTCATGCACATAATCTGTTTTGTTGCTTTCCTGCAATTAATGAAATATTAGAAACTAGGATGCAAAGGAAAGCAATAATCATCAAAGGTTCAATACAAACTAGAACATCTGAATTCTATATGGAGAATAATGAACCTGTCCATTGAGTGGTCACTGACTTTATCATGGAAGAATCTACATGTGAAAAGTTGCTTACAACAAGCAGCTTTCAATTTGCAGTTCCACTTGGAATTTATATATATATTTTTAAAAATAGTTATAGCCGTCGCTTAACCGATGGCCTGCAGCTGATTTTTTTTTTTTTTAAAACAGTTATAGCCTTCGCTTAACTGATGGCCTACAGCTGATTTTTTTTTGAAAAATTTAATATCGTCGCTTAACCGACGGCCATGCTATCGCTTAACCAACGCTTAATATTTATAGCCGTCAGTTACGCGACGGCCTGTAGGTATTTTTTTTTTAAATTCAATACCGTCGCTTTCTTCGACGGCCATGCTGTCGCTTAACCGACGCTTACATTTTCTCCACAGTCGCTTAACCGACGCTTACGTTTAAAGTTTATTATGAATTAGATGTCAGTTAACCGACGATTTACATTTAACCGACGGTAAACTGAGGTTTCGCTTAACTGACGGATTGGAAATATGTCAGATAACCAACGAAAATCCACCGATGCTTAAAAAAAATCATAGTGTCGTACATGCGACAGGGAAGTGTCGAAAATCCGACAATACGGCTGTCGAATTTTTGGTCAAAATGTAGTAGTGGGAGATGACATCACGGGTGTGGATGTGGAGTGGACGCTCCAGAGCATTCATACCAATTTTGTGAGACTGACACATAGGGTTCCCATGGTGCAAGTCGAGGACTTGCCTGAGGCTATGCAGCGGTAGGTAGTGGGTGTACCACGCGCATGGGTGAGATTATTTCGACGGCTAGATAGAGCCATAGTGACATTCCATGATCACAACCCTCCTCCTCCTCCATAGGATTAGACACCTGGGAGTGTATAGATTTTCTACTACCGTGTATTATATGCTAGTGGCTCGAAAGCCCCAATTTTGTATCATGACACTATGTATTATCACATTTTGGATGTATATATAAAAAGTTTTATGGTGATCGACTTATTTATTTACATGTGTAAAAATTGTGCTTGTGATTAATTTATTGTGAATGAAACAAATGCCAATCTAACATGTAGTTAGCATATGAGTCAGCAACTTGATTATTATTTCTTGGAATATGTATATATGTTATATTGTCAAATTGTCATTCTTACAATCTCACACGTAATAATCTTCTCAATAACGTCGGATGTCTAACATGGTACAAACCATTGAGTTGTGACACTACTAACACCGAATCAAGATGTACCTCAAGAGAGAGAATGCCATGTGAACTGGCATCCTGTAGAAGCTCGATAACGGTACTGTATTCAGCAACATTGTTGGAAGATGGCCATTGACATATGCCTCCTGAAGACAGTACCTAACCCATAGGAGTATAAATCACCCAAGCAGCAGAGGTTGAGTGTTGAGTGTGACATCTTGCACCATCCATGAATCCTATGTAGGTGGAAGATTCCATTGACATCTACCAAAAGAAATGGAAACTAATCACAAACCGATCCCAATAAGAAAAAGACCTAACTATGCAAAGCTGTACAATAATATACAATAAGCAGCCTTGGCTGAGGATCATGCATAGTATTTCTTGAGATAGAGCCCATTTCTAGGCTCCACCAAGGCCGTTCCTTTGTAAGCCACTAACTCATATGCACCCTTTTCTAACACATGCTTTACCATGTAAGGACCATGCCACATAGGATTAAATTTCCCTGCCCCCAAGGGTTCTTTTGGTTGGTCCCACAAAAGGACCAAGTCTCCTTCACTAAACCTCCTTGGATGGACAGACTTATCGTACTGGACCTTTACGCGACATTTATTGACTTCTAGAGCCACCAAGGAATCCCAATGCTACTCATCAAGTTGCTCAAGGTGAACCGAATGCTCCTCCAATGGGGAAGTGTCCGGTAAGAGTTCTACAGCTAGCTTCAAAGAAGGAATCTCGCATTCAATCGACAATATCGACTCCACTCTATGTACAAGTTGATATGTAGAAAAACCAGTGGTAGTCTTAACAGCAGTTCGATATGCCCACAAAGCATGATATAACATGATGTGCCAATTGTTCTTGCTTTGTGCAACAGTTCGTTGGATAATGTATTTGAGTGATTTATTCACTGCCTCTACCTATCCATTTGCTTGAGGATAGTAAGAAGAGGAATGATCTTGCTTATACCCTAACTTCTATGCCAACTCTTCCATCATACGGTTCTGAAAGTGCGAGCACTGGTTAGTGACAAGCTCTTTCAGAATCCTGAACCGAGTAATAATTTGGTTGAATATGAAGTGAGCGGCTATATCACCATCATATTTTACTATAGGCATAGCCTCAGCCCATTTTGTGAAGTAATCAATAGCCACTATAATATGATGGTGCCCCCCAGCTGAATCTGGGTTGCAATCCATAAAATCGAGCCCCATTTAGTGAAGGGACCGGCGGTGATAATGGGATGTAATGGGGTAGGTTTTGAGCGCATATTATGTGCGAACACCTAGCAAGGGTGGCACCTCTTGACCGCATCAACACAATCCTTAAAGATCGATGGCCAGAAATAACCCGCTCTTAAAATATTTTGAGCTGTAGAAAACCCAGATAAATGACCACCACACGCCCCTCCGTGGCAATCATTCAGCACTACCTCAGCCTCTTCATGAGTTAAACAACATCGTAAAATGGAATCTACCCCACGGTGGTACAAAGTGTTATCCACTATGAGGTAGTTCTTAGAGACATGACGTTATCGTCGTCGTTCATCTCGCAAGAGGTGAGTAGGGGTCTTCAATGTTTGTAAATATGTTATGATATCCCCATACCATGTGTCTAATGTTGAGATTAAGAATATGTGTTCATCGACAAACATATCTTCACAAACCAACTCCTCGGCCTCGCTCAGGAAATCTGATATAAGCTCTGCAAAAATTAAAGACTTCTTCAATTTTGCTGAAACAAACTCGAGATCGAATTCTTGTAGAATGACAATCCATTTATTATATTTTCCCCCAATCATCCTTCAAGTGAGGATGAATTGAAATGAACTGACATGGGCTACAACCAAGGTCTGGTGAAGGAGAATATAATGTCTCAATAGCTAAACCACATGTCCTGTAGCTAAAGCAAGCTTCTCGACATGAGAATAATGAATCTCTGCATCAATAAGGTTCCAGCTGAAATAATATATGACATGATCTTGGAGCTCCTCATCCTCTTGAACCAAAACCATACCAATCGTCTCTAATGATGCAACCACATATAATAGAAAATCATGACTATAGTCTAGGGGACTAATCACCGGGGCCGATGCTAGGGCTCGCTTGAGTGCATCGAAGGACTCCTTGGTTCACTCATCCCAATAAAAGGGGGTGTCCTTATTCCAGAGACGCATGAAGCCTCTAGTCAAATTGGCAAAGTTGACAACAAATCTTCATAAGAAGTTTACCATGCCTTTTAAACATTGAATATGATGAATATTCTTCGGGGGAGACAACTGAAGTATTGCCTCAACCTTCAAAGGGTCGACTCTTATACCCTCTTTAGAAACGATGAATCCTAACAAACGTCCTGACTTCACACAAAAGATGAACTTATGAGGATTCAATCTAACTAAATAGTGCCAGCATCTTTAGAATACCAATCTCAAGTGATAGGGACGATGCATTCTCATGCAAGAATAAGTAGCGAGGTCATCCAAAAATACTTCGATAATTGACTTGAGATCATGGAAGATCAAGTTCATTGCTCGCTAAAATGTAGCTCAAGCGTTTTTAATGCCAAAAGGAATTTTCCAATATGTAAACATTCCCCAAGGACAAATAAATGTAGTCTTATGTTGGTCCTCAAGTTTAATCTGTATCTAATTATATCCGGAAAATCCGTCCATGAAGGAGAACACTTTGCTACCCGCATACTCATCCAAAATATGATCAATAAATGGTGTGGGGAAATTGTCCTTAGGACAGGCACAATTCAAATCATGGAAATCAGAACATATGCGGATCGCTCCTTGCTTCTTATCCACTGGAATGGGGTTTGAAACCCACTCCATCAAGGGAACGGGATAGATGAAATTAGATTTCAACAGCTTCTCTATCTTTGTCTTAATCGCGGGTGCTTTCCTAGGATTCACCACATGTAAACGTTGTCGAATAGGCTTAGCGTTGGGGTAAGTCTTAATCTCATGCTCGACAACACAAGGGTCAATACCTCGCATCTCATTGTAAGAACAAGAAAAAATATCACAGAATTCCTTAAATAGCTCGGTGTATTCAAGAATCTCAGCATGGGAACATTCTGCCCCAATATGGACATTCTCTATCATGCCAGGATTGTGAGAGATGTTGATAGGAATCGTTGAAGATATGTTCGCCATGTTTCCATCAGCTATCAGACCAGGAGAGCTTAATGGAACCATAGGACTACCAACTCTCTGACTAAGAACCGCCCTAAAATCCTCATGCTCCAAGCGGTCAAGCTCTAGAAGAAAGTACGATCTATGATGGAGTTCCTCCCATGGTGGCTCAACTCGTGACATAGCCTCAATAATCGCTTCATCTGAAGGGAAAACCATATCAAGGTAGTCATGTGCGTGAGAAGACTGTACTACCCATGCCAGCAGCACATAAGGGTCCTCCTCCTCCATCCACGAAGAGGAAGGACTAGGCTCTGCAACACACTTGAGATTAGATTGATAAGCTATCATAGCTGCAAGCAACGGCACATTCATCATGACGGGCTCACTCAAACTACTCGGTGTAGGAAGAATCCAAGGATCTTCCATATGATTCGTTCAAAAAGACACCGATGTCATAGATGTCGAAGCCTCATCGGAACTAGATCCTATCATAAGGATCTGTGCATGACAACTAAAGCTTCTCATGAGGGATGGATACATGCCTACACCCACACTCCTAGTTCCCGGTTGAGAGTGCTCAACGATCAGGATCGAAGCTCTTGAAGATGTGGTAACAGATGGATTCTTGAATTTCATTTGATCAATCGTTACGATCTTCCCATTATGTGGAAAGCATACAACACAGAACAAGGAAGAAGCAACGGCTTGCATACTATACATCCAGTTCCTACCCAGCAAGATATTGTAGTCAAGGGGTGCATCAACCACCTTGACCTCTATCACAATGGTGTTCCCTCCCAAATGGACTTTAAGGGAAGGAAGGATGTCATGCAGCCTAAAAGATCTCCCATCGAATGTAGTTAACATGGTCACTAATTTAGAAAACTCAAGAGAACCCAGACCCTTCCAACAGGATAAAGACATCCTAGAAGCAGCAGCACCCTCGTTAATCACAGTGCGCTTGACGATCATATTAAGACATTCTACGTGAATCAAAAGAGACACATAGTAGGGCAAGCGAGGCTGAAGTCCCACGGTTTCAAATTTCATCATAGAGGAAGAATCATCATCATTCACACCAAGGGTAGAAAGCAATGCCTTCCTTTGCGATGGAAAACTCTGAAGCACTTCCAATGCAGACATCGCACAAGGAGTGTGGCCCAAATCCTCGACAACTAAATAGTTTTGGGCAGCTCAGGCATTTGGATTATGCCCTGAACACTTAAGGACTCCCTTAGGAATGTGAGGTGCAGTCTCAGGTTTATCCATAGGTTTCTCAATATGCAAAGGGGACCCTAGTGGATCAAGCTCTTTGCCTAGGCTGGGTTGTGACGAACCACAATCTTTCACATGGGTCACAAATTTCATAGCACGGACCATGTTAATGCACCCACGAACACTACTCTCCGGCAGATCATGATCATCACCAGAATGGTCATGGGACTTCGAGTTCATATTTTGATTATGCGGTAAAGGGTTAGTTAGCATAGCTGGGCCCTGTGCCAAGAATCTCGAAGCTTCCTCAATACGAGGGCACAAGTAAGTGAGGTGATCGTCCTTACATAACTTGCAAGGGAACTTAACCTTACATTTCGCTTGCTTGTCCCCCCCAGTATTTCGGTCATTCTTGTCATTACTATTAGCATTCTCATTCTTATTCCCACCCTTTTGATTATTTTTACCCTTTTTTCTATTCCGTCCAGGATGCTGGTTACCCTTCTGGTCCGTCGATTGCACAGAAAGTACACTCGTCATTTGGGCGGGTTGAGGTGAAGCCGTAGCTTGTCCCGAAGTAGATTGGTTGATTGAAAATTGACTAACTTGTTTTGCAACCGAATCCACAGGTTTCACACTTGCACAACCCACAATGCCATCAGCATGTGGTCCAGGTTTGACTTTGGGGTCGAAACTAGAATGCGGAGCATTGGGAATAATCTCATATAACAAACTGAACTGAGCATAGATCAAGTCCAGTTCCTATGCCCTAAAAATCACTTGTTCCTCATTCTGCACTCCGGATGTGGAAACATCCTTCACTATATACAGCAATAATGACTTGAGGAACCACTCGAGGAGGAACTTCGGCGATATAAAGGCTTTGATTAACCTCTTCCGTCTATGCCACTCTTGAATATGATCAGAGATATATGTGGCTTTATCTTGAAAAAATGTCGACAAAAGTTTAGTACCAACATCATAACGCACTGGTAGCTGGAAGTGATTAATAAAAGTCATCGCAAGGTCGTCGAACAAAGCGAAAGCTCCCCTAGGTAACTCTATATACCATTTCGTGGCAGGCCCTGTAAGGGTGCATTGAAATAGTCTCAAATGGATTGAGTCCTGATGTAAGGAATTCAAAGAGCACCATAGGTGAAACGTAGTAACATGTTCACTCAGATCCTCTCCCGATTTTCCCTCAAACTTAGGTATGTCCGAAGGAAGCTTGGTAGGGACAGTCAGCCAACGGGTCATGAGCTACAGGATTGTTTGTCAATCTCAACAAGTCAGGAAGATTGAGTGTTGCAAGGAAAGGGAGCCTAGGATGATGAGGTCTATGAGTCACTCCCTAATTCATATAGGTCTGATTACCACCATGACCTTGGACACAGTGCCCTCGTCCCGTATGAACCATATAGGGTGGCGTGGAAGCCCCATAGTGTGGTGGACCTTGACTAGTAGGAGCTACAAAGCCATAATTAGGAGAGTAAGCAGGTTGTTGATACCCTCCCCCATAAGGTGAAGAACCCTGTCCATACTGCATCCCATAATAGGGTCCATAAGTCATCACATGCGATGCCCCATGAGACACTCCGTAGGTAGGAAGATATGCTATAGAAGCAGGAATATACATACCAAAAGTAGGGATATACACCCCAGAAGTAGTAACATGACCTCTAGAAGTATGAACATAACCTCCTGAAGCAACGGGCAGTATGTAAACCTGAGACACAATCAGTCTAGTAACCGCAGCATGGACCTGACTCGTAGCCATGTGCTGGCTCGAAGAACCATGCGAATAAGGTGGAGGATGAACATTTGAAGAACTAGGGACTGAGGACCAAGGAATCTGAGTAATAATGTACGTGCTATTCCCTATCGTCACTTGTCTCGGATTTGGTATCCTAATTGGATCACTAACCCTAGACTTAGGAGGGATATGTGATGTAAATTCCACCACTGGGATGGAAGGTGCAATGTGACTAGTGCTCCCAAACCTCTCCACATGGTAAGGAATGAGAGTGCCCCTAGGCATAGTGTTAGGCTCGAAGTTGGATTTGACATGAAAATCCAAATCATGTGTAGGAAAACCGGACATACCATAACTACCATAGCTAGTGTTGGCGGGTTCAAAATGAGTCTCAGTGTCCTCCTGCATTCCATACCAGTAATGCGTCAATGGGGAATCAAACCTAGAGTGAGTAGGTCTAGCGTGCATGGTTCCTATCTTAGAAATCATAGGACCTAACTCAGCCAAGTCGAGTGAAGGATCATAAGAAGGAGTAAAATCCCCATTTTCTACATGAATGGGAGAAGGTGGTTCAGGAATACCTTCTAAATGGTCTCCCATGGTGTGTGAATCAATGTGTGAAATAGTCTTCCTGGACTGTCTAGGTCTCTATCCCAATGGAGGAGGAGAAGTAGAAGGAGAAATTCCTGCTAAATGACGAGAACGGCGAGGAGCCGCACCCGAATCCACAATGACTCAAAAAAAATAGAAAAGACTCTCTATTTACGTAAACCCTAGGCCAACTATAGTGCACAGAGAAATCACTAATAAAATCCAAATCCAAATGCAAGCAAACAAGGGCTGGATAAATGAGCTCCCGAATGAAACAGGTATGTATCGCCTAGGAGAGGCTTGAGACTCCCATACACAACAAGCGGAGGTACGTAACCAATTATTGTGGCCCTCAGCTTCAACGCGTAAAGTGATTGTGCTGTCCAACCCCAACCTGGCCGAGACACCTGCAGAATAACCCCTGCAAAGTACCCCCTCGATATCCTAGATAAGGCCACTAAGGTCACCTCAATATAATCAATGCTCAAGCAGATAGTCTTAGGCGGGATTGACCGTATGGGCAAGGTAGTGAAGCTCGAAACTCTTGAAAGAGCCCCCAAATACGAATACAATCCTGGAAATATCTCCGGTGCTACTCAGTTATGACTAGGGGTCATCCCAATCAATAACTGCTCACACTGCCTCGTGCTTAACTCCCTTTTGAGAGGAGGATCCTGAGAAACACTGGTTATACCAAGGATTTCACACACTCACCTGGACAGACACATACATGTTGTTGTTTAGTGATCTTGGAGAATTTACTTACAATGAACTATTCCAAGATCCTAAAACCTAAGCTTGTTGATGCACCCTATAAAATAAAAGAGTGTAGTTCATTTTAATTTAGCGTTGATTTTAATTGGCTTTATTACTCAAAAAATGGATATGGTTGTGCAACTAATGGTATTATGACACAACATGAAGTAAAATGCACACCTAACAATCAATGCAAATGCATTGTGTCCATGAAAACAGGGTATGCTACTACGTGAAATGCACAATTTTTCTTCAAATGAGGAATGCAATATTTCCTATATGAAGTCCTAACTAATACTCCAAAGCAAATCTAGTGCAAGTACAATGCAAAAATGCAAAATGCAATGCATGATGATAAGCAAATGTTTTTGGATTTTTTGAAATAAAATGAGATGCAAAAAGAAAAAGAATGATTCTACGACCCCTAGAATCTGCAAGCACACACAAAAAGCACTCGAGAAAAGCACTAAGGTAAAAAAACTCTAATGCACTAATCTCAAACAAAAAATCGAAAATGCCATGACAAGAACCTTCTTAAAAAAAAATTTAGCCTACAAAAAAAATGTTTCTGGTCAGAAACAGAGGTATAAACAGACTCAGGTAGTGCCAAAGGAGACTCAACAAATATCAAAATTCACCCAGCAACCAATTAACTCCCACAAAACGACAAAATCAAGGGCATACGTGACTATTCGTAGTAAACCCGTGTGTATACGTGGAAATCACAGAGAAACCCATGTGTATACGCGACTGTGAGTTAAAAACTCACGTACAAGAAGAAAGGTGCATAAAATCAAGGAAAACAGACAAGCTGAGACAAACTTCACACCAATCAGACACTACCAGGTATACATTCCCCTAGACCCGACACAGAAACAAGAGAGAAAGAGAAATTCAAATTCATTGAATGCCGATAAAACAACCCCCAAAGGACAACTACTAGGCACTCCCCAACAGAGTCACCAATTTTGTTACGGAGAGAAATTCCTATGGCTTGGGGTACCACAACAGACAGCTTGACTCCAGAAATCAATCCTTTCCAATATTCAATAGAAATTAAATGTCTAACACTAAAGGATCAGACCTCATACCTTATTCCAGACGTTTGAAGTAGATCCTCGTTGAGCTTTCCAACTTCATCTTGAATTGATAGATTAATTCCTCAACAACAAGTAAACAATACAAGCATTCTATATATCATGGTGTTAGATCTATTCTAGCATATATAATCAATAACGTATCAGCATTTGACATAATCCAATGGATAAAATATTCATTCAAACACACATTATTGGACAGGAAAATATATTTTTATTAATATAAATCAGAGATTACAAGAGACAACCTCTGACGGCACATCTGTGAACCAGAGAAACTGAATCCCCCACTTGGACCTCCACCACTTCAATCCTCCATCTCTCGATATCAAGCTCACAAACAAAAGGAAAGCTTGGGAAGAAAAAAAAAGTGCTCCAAGGGACAAAGGAATGCATACTCGAGCATAAGTTTCGACAACAATGGACTATAGTTTCTTTTCTCTCAATTCTCTCTTATTCCTTCAATGTACCAAGGGGTTCCTTATATAGCTTTTCAAAGGGGTAATGAAAGATCGAATCTGAGTGATCTCAAGGCATAGGGAAGGCCAGGAGTCAAGTGAGTTGGATCCATGTCAAGGAAAACTCCAAAAGGATTTGGATTTTGTACACATCCCGATGTATGTGGTTTTAGTGGTCAAACCCACGTATATACATGCTTATAAGTTTAAAAGTCGCGTGTATCATTTTTCACATGTTTTTAGGGATGGTCAAGGAAACATCAAAGGACAAAAAATGGTCCATGGGGTCTAAGGAGTCTGCAACGGGACAGGGGAAGGCCATACAAAGTGTGATTCACCTGGAGTGGTGAAATCAGCTATAAGATCATTTGATCCCTTACACACCACATCAAAATGGTGTTGCTGAGAGAAAGAATAGGTCAGTGAAGGAGATGGCAACTTGCATGATGGAGGCTAAGACTTTGCCACCAAATTTTTGGGCTAAGGCTATAAAATTTGCATCCTATATCCAGAATAGGGTGCATCATAAGCATCTTGATGGTATGACTCCTTTCAAATCTTGGAGTGGGTGAGATGTGACTCATTCCAGGATTTTTGACTCAAAGGCTTGGGCTACAATTCCAATAGAAAAGAGGAAGGCTTTGCAACCCCAAATCCAAGAGTACTTATTTGTTGGGTATTTTGAAGATTCAAAAGGGTACAAGCTGATCAACTTGAGCACTAGAAAATATTTCATTGAAAGAAGTGTTCAGTTCCAAGAAGAGCCTTTAGTAGCAATTGAAGTTGAAGAGTCTTCTTCACCACCAGATCCATTGATTGTAAGAGAAGAGACTAATGAGTTTGTTGATTCTGATATGTCTGATAAATATGATTTTATTGCAGATCCTAACAGTCCCACAAGACCAAAATGACTAGCAAATACCATTCATGCAGTTGGGGAACTAGCTGAAAATCCTAATGACACTAGGAGTACTAGATCTCAATTTGAGAGTGCCATTTGTGTGAAAGATACTCTATCTGTTGAGAAGTGCTATCTGATGGTTGAATTAGATCCATAGACATATGAAAATGTAGCACATGATCCAATATTGAAAACATCCATGAAAAAAGAATTCAGCTCGTTCCAGAAGAACAACACTTGGGAACTGGTTAATCTTCCCCCAGGGAGGAAGCTAGTTCAATGTAAGTGGGTTTTCAAGACTACGTTTGCTGCTAATGGTTCACCTTTGAAATATAAGGAAATATTGGTAGCCAAGGACTACTCACAAGTACATGGTATTGACTACAATGAAACCTTTGCACCAGTGGCAAAGATGGACTCCATTAGGCTAGCTTTAGCCAATGCAGCTTCGAAGCAGTGAGAGGTACATCACATGGATGTGAAGTGTGCTTTCCTAAATGGAGATATCTCTGAGGAGATTTACATGTAGCAACCTAAAGGGTTTGTTTCTAATCCATATTTAGTGTGCATGTTAAAGAAATCATTGTATGGGCTCAAGCAAGCCCCTAGGGCTTGGTATGCCAAGATTGATGGCTTTTTGCTATCACTAAGTTTTCTTCGATGAAAATCTGATACTAATATCTATTTGAAGTTGATTCATGGTTATTTGATGATTATTATCTTGTATGCGGATGACATTCTGATTATAGGAATTTCAAATAAAGAGATTTCCTCCTTGAAGGATGCAATGAACCATGCATTTTCTATGACATATTTGGGATTGTTGAGCCAATTCTTGGGTCTCGAAATTACTCAATCCCAACATGGAATCAAATTAAATCAGTATAAGTATGCCTTATATTTTCTAAACAAGTTCAACATGAAATGTTGCAAGCCAAGCAAGACTTCCTTCCTTTCAGGAGTTAAGCTTGAAGAAGCATGTTCTTCTCCTATGGTAAATAATACACTATATAGGCAGTTGATTGGGTGTTTGATTTATCTTACACACACTCAACTTGATCTATCTTATTTAGTTAGTGTGGCTTCAAGATACATGGATCAGCCTCATGATATCAACTAGAGAGTAGCTAAAATGATTCTAAACTTTGTTCAAGGAACAAGAACTCATGGGATCTTCTACAAAGCAAAATCTGATCTTGACTTGATTGGGTTTACTAACAGTGATTGCAGGGAAGGTGACAACAAAGATCGAAAGTCTACATCAGGATATCTATTCATGCTTGTAGAAGGTCCAATCAGCTGGTCAATCAAGAAGAAGAGTGCCATAGCACTCTCATCTATAGAAGTAGAGTATAGAGGAGTTGTAAATGCAACAACTCAATGTTTGCGGTTGCAGGGAATACTTGGAGAATGTGGCTTCGAATTAGAGTTTTCAACTATTATCTACTGTGATAATTATAGCACCATTCAAATTTACAATTATCCAGTTCAGAGACAGTGAACCAAGCACATTGAGATCCATATGCACTACATCAGACAGCTTGTGCATGATGGTACCATTCATCTACTCTTCTGTGCATC
>LPNX010835103.1:171788-193180 GCA_001517045.1 Pseudotsuga menziesii
TTTTTGTGAGAAGACATTCAGCAATCTCAAATCACTATTGAGGATTTTTGATCATGTTTTGAAGCATGATTGATGACAATATTTCCAAATTTTTTTTTGATGTCCATGTTTAAGGGAGAATTTTCCCACTGGGTTTTTGCCTCTTTCCTTGGTTGTCTGAACAAGCAGTATGTAAAGGGTGACTAAGCCTTGTTTCTAGGCCCTATATTTTTCTGATATTTACTCATAAATTCAAGCTTAAGGGGAGGTGTTAGAATAATCAACACATAGTTACCTACCTTAGACATTAATTTAATCATTTTTGTCTTATTACCTAGTTTCCTAGATTCCACTCTATGCTAGTTTCCTTCTACATGTCCTAGAAGTAAACACATGCTAAAAATAAGTCATGGAGCACTTGGGAAGCATCCTGGAAACCCATTTTATCATGTCTTCTTTATTCCAGATTCCCCACAGCGCATATCTTCTTTTTCTGTAAAGTTTCCTTGTGTTATTTCTAATTTAAGGCAAAGGAAAAGCTAGACTAGTTGTAAATGCCTTGTTTTTTCCCACATCATCCTCCCTCCTTTTCTCCAAATAAAAGCATGTATGAGTTGTCTTTCCATCCATATTTATATCTCCCACTTGACTTAGCCAATTCATGAGAATCTACCTAGATTTGGAAACTGCTTTATGCACATATGGGGGATTTGACTAGTTTTGGTAATCCTTCTTTTTTACTATTTTGAATGGAATATTTATGCATTCGAATATCTCATGTAATTATATATTACAACAGCCTATTACTTCATAATGTTTGATATTGTACACTTACTCAATAGAGGTTAGCATTATGCTCCAATTTCAGTCTCTTTTGGTGTGAATTTTGCATGTTTGATTAGCAATTTTGTGAGTGTAATTGTTCTATCTCTTGGGTTCAATTTACACATCCTATTTGGATAGGTGTATCTTATTTTAATTATTAAATAATAAAAATATTTAATTACAGTCATCCTTGACCATCCTTGGTCAACAACATCAAACTTTACAATAACTTTTAAAGTAATGTCTTTCCACAAAATAAAATAATTTTAGTTCTAGGTGGGTTACAACCATTATTTGTGACAGAGACAAGATAATAAAGGAATAATGCCTTGAAGTATACTTGGCTTGAAGTTTGTGCATGAAAATTTCTAAAGAATCTTCTTTGACATATATATTTGTTGAAGAGCAAAGTCTTGAATTGATATATTTCTTTTGAGTTTAAAGTATGCAGTTGATAGATTGGTTTTGAGGTCAAAGTATGCAGGACAAAGAGAGAGAGAGAGAGATAAATAATTGAAAGAAGAAGAATGATCCTTAATTAGAGCATTTCAGAAGGGGATTCATTTCAAAAATTACAAGAAAAAGGGGTGGCACACTTAAAGGGGGATTAGTCCCTTGTTCTTAGAATATTAGAATGAAAAAATATCGGATAGGAAGAGCTTCAGTGGTTAGTGTAGGTACAGGTATTGAAGATCAAGTTCTCAAGTTCATTTCCATGGAGAAGGAAATCAAAAGTGGAGCAACCTTAAGGAGAAGCATGATTTCAGGGGGGAGAACTTATTTCCCATTGATGTTAGAGGGGGAGAGAAATACAAAGAATTGAGTGTTGACAAGGGGAGATTATAGGAGTGGTCAGTTCACAAATTGCAAAAGGTTTCCATCGGTATGACTCAGTTCACAAGGTTGCCATCAATGAGAAAGGGGGAGATTATTGAGAAAATATTGTCGTTGAAGCCAACAAGATCAAACAGGATTGTTGGTTCCAAGACTTGAATAAATTGTCATTGATGTAAAAGTATGTATGCAAATTTATGAAATAAAAGGTAAAATTGGATTAAAATTAAAAGAAGGATTAAAAGTAAAAGTGGGGAAAATGAAGTTACGTAAAAGGTAAAGGTAAGTTAAAAGTAAAAGTAGATTAAAACATTAAAGGTCGACTAAAAGTGGAGTAAAATGAAAGTTACATAAAAGTGGAGTAAAATGAATCTTACGTAAGAGGAAAGTTGTATCAACCAATGGTATTTGAATGTTACATAAAACTGGAGTAAGAGAAAAGTTGTATTGGCCCATGGTATTTTTCCCATAATATTTGAAGTATAATAAAAGGGTGGGTGCATGTAAATACAATAATGGTTTGTAATAATGTTATACCAAAATCATGTCACCATCATGTGATAAGACCTTTGACATACCTACTTGCCCTGAAATCCTAGCTTCTGGAGTGAAGACTAAATGGTTTCTTATCAGTCTGTCATACAAATTCCTAGCACCACTCATCCTCCTTTATCCAAGAGTGGTACCCTTGTTTGCACCGCTTTTCATCAGTTGTCCACAAGCGGTGCCACCGCCTATCACCCTTGGTCCATAGGCGGTTATTACTAGAACCACTATGTCATAGAAGGAGAAGCGTGGTACCCCGGGTAAAAAGGGAAAAAGAGAAGCTTCTTGAAGCTTCTAGATGATAAGATTCAAGATATCCCTTATCCCTACTACTGTGGGTTGTTTGAGCTCGAGATCCCTCATCCTAGGATCCTAGAGGCCACCTCACACACTAATTTTTAAACCATCCCTATCCATTAAAGCCCTATAAATATGAGTTGATAGCCATGGTTGAGGAGAGAACATTGAAGGTATTGTTATGCTGTTGGACTGATTCTTAGCCCAACATCATTTGAGGAGAGCATAGAGAGCTAGAGTCAGAGCTTATGGGGATGAATATTTGGTTTCATGGAGATGCATGTCAACACTAAGGCTTGGTTGTAAACTTCTTTATATTTCTAATACAAGTTGATTTTCTGTCCCATATATATTGTTGATATTTAATTTCATATATATATTGCTAGATTCCTTAGTCACTAGCATAGATTAGTAGATCATATTCTGGTTGCTTTGATCTGTTTCGTGTTGAACTCTGTTGTAGGTACACAGGTGAACTATCAAAGCCTTGTATTCCAGATATCTACAACATCTAGGGAGAGTTATCAGCCTCTGTGATCTATTTGTTCTGGATCTGAACCATTCAAACCAGCGGAACACCTTACTATCTACAGGAGGTCAAATATTTCGATCAACAAATCTGGCAACTCCGTTGGGGAGTAGTTGTATTCAGTCGTTCTGATCGTCCTCAGTCTGCAACTCTTGTCCGAATCTAGGCTCCATTTTCTTCAACTCTTTACAATCAGATCTACTTTTTGATTTGTATTATTTGGTTTTGAAATTTCTAGATCTGTTCAGATCTAAGTTATTTCATTTTTTATGCTCTGTTACCATATTCAATTTGACAGTATTCACCTTGATCTAGTCTATTTTTGATCTGATCCATTGTTCTCTTTTTGTTTTGGCCATCTACAGGGAACCGTGTAAATTCTTTGTGTGAGGAGCAGTGCCATCGCCTGAACACAGTGGCTAGTAAGTGGTGCCACCACCTGTATCTAGTTAGCAAGGAGCAGTGTTGCTTTGGAAATGCTCTTGCAACACCTACGAAGCGCTGTACCAGGTAGGCATTAGCCCAAAACTCTTTTTCCTCTTTTTTCTTTGTAGAACTTTGGAATTTTGATTGCTTTCAATTCTATTATTAGGCTTGTGTTATTGAATCTAATGTGTGTGGCTTGCTTCCTTGATGGTTTAAGATTGGTTTTGAGTGGAATTTCAAAAATTTGTTTAGTCTTTTTTATTGTTCATCCGCTTCTTGCTTGTTGGTTGTGTTTAAAGAAGGATTTCTTATTTTTTGAAAGTTAGGGTGCTCATTGAACTCTCTTTTCATTGCATATACTGACATAAGAACATTATATTAGCTTCTATATTTCATTTCTTGCTTGCATAGTAAACTTCTTTTTCTTCCCTTTAAAAAGAAAAGTTTTGCTTGAGGTTAGGACATCATATTTGAGCGTTGGATTTGGGTTTTCTGATTGGCTTCATAATCTTTCAAGACTTTTACGATCTTTCATCTCTCATGCATATAGGACTATCTCAATCAAAATAAAAAAAATGGTAGTTTTAAGTTAGATTTGCTTATGTTTTTAAGAAATTTGAAAAGTTAGAGTGCATTGGCATATAGGTGTGCTTGGTGTTGTTCTTTTAGGAAAAGAGATTCTCACCCTTCCCATTTGCTTTCGGAAAGAAGAATTTGGTTTGTAGAAGTATTTTCTTGTCTTTGATTTGATGTTCATGACTGTTGATTGGAATGATTTTTTGGTTTTGAAACAAAAAGAAAAACACTCTCTTCCCTCCCGTAAGTAGGCATATTGAACGGTAAAGTGAACATTTGGACAAGCATACTACATGGTTTTACCTTTTTGTCAGAACATCATGCATTCACCTAACCGTACAAGTTAAAATCAATGGTAGTTGTAGGTTAAAATTTACATAGTAACTTGAGTGATAGGTTAGAGACGTGTTTGGGCATCGTAAAACGTAGGAGCTGTCGTTATTTGTCAGCATTACATTCTGGGACTCACACGGTTCTTCCACGTACCATCAGTATATTGAACAGCCTTTCATGTACCCTTGAGGTATATAGAAAGGTACTTCATGTACTCGATTGTATATCGGAAGGCCCCTTGTGTATGGTTATGCATTAGACAACACTACTACTGACTCGAGCTCCCACGTACCTTGAGTATATCGGGAGACCCCACTAGGGTACCTTATCTATCTGAGAAAATCCCTTTGGCTGTCTTGTTTGGAGCCATACACCGAAACAACATTCGGGGAGATTACTACGCACGTACCCTCAAGGTATATCACGAGTGGCACCGGCTTGACAATCCTAGTGAGAGACCTAGCTTTTGAACTCCTCCTATCATTTTAAGTCTGCTTGTTTTGACCTATAGTTTGAGGAGGGAAGTATTTTGGTATGTTTTTTCTAGATTTTCAGACCCTAGGGTAGATAGGAACTATACACAGTGGCTGAGTTAAGACAGTCCAGGAGAGTACGGGGCTTGCCACCTGATTTTACTTCTATTTCAAAAGGAAATCCAATGGAAGCTATCGACCAAGGAGATGCTACCACCTCCCAAGTGGGAGATAATGTGGTGGTGGAAAGTGGAGTACCATATTCTTCACACTCGCCTCCTTTATTCCAACAGCCTTCCCGTGAGGATTCATCACTCCATCCTCCCGCGGATGATCATTTTGATGATACCCATCCAGAGTTTCATCCTAATGCTCCTTTTTGGGAGACACCTATCGGACAGGCCATTGCCTCATTTGGCACCCGTGTAAGTTCTCCTGAAAGTGAAGAAGAACACAAGAAATATCATGCTACTATCCTCCATGCACAGGAGGTAGAAAAGCATATTGACAACCTATTAGGCCCTTCACCAGTTCGTTCCACATTCCTTCCTATGGGATATCATTCACAAGCCGATTCTATGAGACCCATTGAACCG
Source organism: Pseudotsuga menziesii (assembly GCA_001517045.1). Classification (NCBI taxonomy): domain Eukaryota; kingdom Viridiplantae; phylum Streptophyta; class Pinopsida; order Pinales; family Pinaceae; genus Pseudotsuga; species Pseudotsuga menziesii. Next base: position 177,203 of record LPNX010835103.1, read on the forward strand.
ATTATAGATCATCCATTAACAACCCACAGCCTAGGTCAAATTTCCATCCCTCTCACCTCTTATGTTATGTCTGATCCAAATCCACCCAGATATTTTGCATCTGGGGCCCAACCTTCAATTCCTATGTCTTCAGTACCTTTGAATTCTGGGGGGAAACCCCCAGTACAACCTACATTATTTGATCCCAGAGTTGTACCTAGTCAAGAGCAGACCTCTAACATACAAATATCTACAGTTTGTGTCCCTCCCACCCACACTAATGTGGTAAATCCCCCATCTAGTTTAGGTCAGCCCTTGGGGGCACAACCTATTACCATTCAGTCTTCTAGTGGTTATGGTTATCAAATACCTGTAGGTAATCATCCATATAATCCTACTGGAATTCCATTCCCTAGAAACATTTTTACGCCATGGGGGAAACACAACTAGTCTTACATGCCAGCCATGGGAGGGATACCCATACATACTGTGGGAGGTGCGGGAGGACCGCCTTATAGAGGTCCTCCCCCTAGGGGACCTAATGGTCCTAGAGGGCTTGGTGGTCCTCCTCCTGGAGGCCCTGGTGGTCCTAGTGGTCCTAAGAGACCTAGTTTCTTTCCTCCTTATGGCTCGGGAGGGTCTAGTGTCCCTCCACCTAGTGGTTCTGGTGGCTCCAGAGGTTTTCCACCTCCTGGAGGTTTCGGAGGGTCTGGTGGTCCACCTCCTGGTGGTCCTAGTGGTCCCGGTGGTCTTGGCAGTCCCGATGGCTCTAGCGGTCCTCCTCTTAGAGGCCCTAGTGGTACTAGTGGTCCTAATTCCAGAAATCAACCCCCCATGGGTGGATTTCCTGGTAGTTATTCCTCACAGCAACCTGTTTTTCAGTCAACCTATGGCCCTATTGGAAATTTCATGCCATATCAATATTACCAGTATGTGTAGCCCAATAGATAGTTACCTTTCCTTGCAACTTTAGGCTTGCCTAACTTGTCCAAGTTGATTAATGATCCCATTCGACACAATCCCTCGTGGCCTCCCATTCCGGTAAAGTTACCATCGGATATTCCAAAATTTGATGGGAATTTGATGGGAAGCAAGGTGACGATCCGCGGAACCATGTTATGACTTTTCATTTGTGGTGTTCTTTGAACTCCCTCATGGATGATTCCATTTGGTTACGACTCTTTCAACGAACTTTGACTGGTATAGCCGCGAAGTGGTATATTGAACTCCCACAACATTCGTTTGTGGATTTTGGCTCATTGGAAACCGTATTTCTTACACACTTTCAACTCCCTATTCCTTATGAAATAGGCATTGATCTTTTAACGTCTCTACGATAGAACACCTCCACCCACATTTCTAACCATATTCATGAGTGGAGAATGCAGAGAAGACTCATTAAGGCCCCTATTTTGGAATAGTTGTTAGTTTATTGGTTCACTAAGTCCCTGTTGCCTCCTATTTCTTGAAATGTGGCCATGGGCAATGCCGCTACCGAAGAGCAGGCTATTAGTCAGGATTAGTACCTAGACTTGGTTTATTCCCAGTCCGGGACTCTTTATGACCTGATCCCTCAAGCTCCTCGCCCCAGCACTGACCCTGCCAAGCCATCAGCAGAAGTACCTGTTGACGGGATTTTTGGTTCAATCTAGTACCCATCCATGGTGAAACCTTCTAAGAAAACCCAACTTGCTACTCCTTCAACCCCCAAGGTTTCTGTCGAGGTCAATTCTATTCAAAGTACTCAAACCTCGGGTAATAAAAAGAAAGGTAAAAATTGAAATAAAAAACTTGGAAACCAGCAGGAGACCCCACAATCAACCCATAATGACAACAACATAGTGAAAAGGAAGGCTAAATACCCTTGTCTGTTATGTGGTGGTGACCACTTCTCCAAGGAGTGTCCCCATCGGGACAAAATATCCCAGTTTTTGAAGTCTAATCTCGCACCTGCAGTACTTACGGATCCTTTCCCCTCTCAACAACAATTGGTAGACCACATGTCGAACCAGGGTAACTCTAGTTCATCAAAGGAAATTTGTATGATGTCCTCAGATACCATCCATCTGCAAACTCGAAGCTAGAATTATGATAAACCTGCAGATAAGCAAGACGATCAATCTTCTCCAGGGAAAGCTCCCTCTACTAGTTCTTTGAAATCCTCATCTAATATTCCCTTGTCTATCGAGAAGCCTACTCTCGACATGATTTTGCGCCCACCAAAGAGTACTCTTCGAAAGGCTGTCTTTAATCCCAATGCCCGAGCTGCTCAATTATATAATGTGGTTGAAGATCTCTCTCAGGAACCTTGTGTGATGTCTACCCTCGAAGTACTCCAAAGTTTCCCTACACAGTGCAAGAACTTGTTGACTGCATTAGGAGCTATAGACCTGAATAACACTAAGTTTATTCACTTCAATGTTGAGAACTATAAACCTAGATTATCGCATAAACTTTCTTTTTATATCATTATGAAAGTAGTGGGAAAGAAAGTATTTCGAATGGTACTAGATGAAGGAGCTTTGATTCAGTGTTATCTCTGACTTGTTGGAAAGCTCTTGGCTCTCCTGAGCTTGTTACATCACCTACGACCCTTAAAGCCTTTGATGGATGGGGTTTCCAACCCCATGGCCTCATATCAGCCCTCACGGTCGAGTTGGGGGGGGAAATCGTTTCCATCCAAGTAGAAGTGGTAGATTCCCCTTTAGATTATAACCTCCTTTTAGGAAGGAATTGGTTCTATGCCATGAATGTTGTTGCTTCAATAGTCTTTCGAATGGTCCAATTCCCGCATCTCGGGAGAATTGTTACTATTGACCAGCTTGATTTCTATACGCTGGATGTTACTACCTCCATGGCCAATAACATCCCCATGTTAGGTCAGTCCCCTCCTCCTTACTAGTTGATTGCGGTAGGTTTGCTGAAGGATTCATCCCTTATGGGGATTTTTCCCTCTACTCCTCCTAGCACGGATACCGTGACAGTACATATGATCGCCTCATTTGATATTGAGCCCCAGGGCACAAATGTTATTGATCCCACCTTGTTGAGCCCACACGAAGCTATGTATGACACCATTCAAACTTGCTCTGATGATCACACTAATGACATTGATTTAGTGGCTTCGGACCCCTACCATTTACCATACTGGTTAGCACCTTCTCTTCTGGTTCTAGACTATCTCTCGAAGACTTTTCCTTCTGATGAGTCCATTATAGAGATCATGAATACGGATGAGCCCATTTGGGAGGATCGGCATCATAGATCCATGCTCCTCCCCGACACTGGTTCGGGCAACCATGATTTTGCATCCTTGTTTCCTACGGATATTGTCAACGTTCCACAAAGTTCTATATTGTTGCAAGATACAGATTCTAAAGGAAACCTTTGCAACATTACCCAGATGAACCCAATTGACATATTCGCCAAGCCTGATGTTATTGAGCATGTTCATGTTGGGCAGAATTGCTCTACACATGAATCTGAAGCATATAAGGCACTTTTTAAGGAATTTCATGATATTTTTTCCTGGTCCTATGAAGAGATGTTGGGGATTGACCCTTCCATTGTGGTCCACGAGATTAAAACCTATCCCATGGCTAAACCTGTCAGGAAGAAAATTAGCCAAGTCCATCCTAGGAAGTTCGTAGCTATTAAAGATGAGATTGAGAAACTTCTGAAAGCTGGTTTTATTTAGCCTGTACCTCTAACGGAATGGGTATCGAACATTGTCCCTGTCAATAAAAAGCAGGGCACCATTAGAGTCTGTATCAACTTTAAGGATTTAAATAAAGCTTGTCCCAAGGACAACTTTCCTACCTCGTACATCGATTAGATTAAAGACAACTGTGCTGGAAGTGTCATCTTTTCATTCATGGATGGCTTCTCCGGCTATAATCAGATTGAGATATTGCCCACCGATCAACATAAGATGGCATTCATTTTCCCATGGGGAACCTTTGCATATAAGAAGTTACCTTTTGGCTTCAAAAACACTGGCGCCACGTTCCAGCGTGCGATGTCCTATGTGTTTCATGACATTAAACATATTGTTGAAACATACCTTGATGACCTCCCTACTCATTCACAGTGACGGGAGGACCATCTCAGTCATCTTAGAGACTTATTCCTGAGATGTCATCATTATAATATACGGCTCAATGTGCATAAATGTGTTTTCTGCATTGAGACGGGACATCTTCTTGGCTTTGTGGTATCCAAAGATGGCATCCAAATTGATCCTTTAAATATTGCCACCATCATTAATCTACCAGCCCCAACCACCATCCTTGAACTCCAAAGTTTGCAGGGGAAGGCAAACTTTCTCCGTCGTTTCGTGTGCAATTTCACTAAGAAAATGCATGGTTATATGCATCTCCTCAAGAAGAACACTCCATTCTTCTGGGATGACCAGGCCTAATGGGCCTTTAATAGTCTTAAGCATGCTCTGAATCATTCACCTGTGATACACCCCCCGGACTGTTCAAAGTATTTTCTCTTGTATATTGATGCCTCCGCTACTACCATCACCATGGTTTTAGTGCAGGACAATCTCCATGGTTAGGAGCATGTGATTTTCTATGCTAGTAAGAATCTTATTGATTCTAAAACCCGTTATTCACATGTGGAGAAGCTAGCTTTGGCCACGGTCATTGCTGTGCAAAAATTTTGTCAATACATTCTGCTTCGCACTACCACTGTATTAGCAGACCAGAACCCAATGTACTACATTCTGACTCATGAGTTACTTGGGGGAAAGTATTCCCATTGGATCATCATCCTTCAGGAGTTCAATCTTGAGATTTCCAAGGCTACATCAAAGAAATCCTTGGTTTTTGCCGAGCTTATATGTGACCTTCCTTGTGCTACCACGGAATCTGAGCCTAGCGATTCATTTCCGGATGAATTCTTGTTCCTAATTAGCACTACTAATCCTTGGCATGGAGATTTGTTTATTTATCTCCAGACCCAGTGTTTTCAGGCGTATCTATCTCGTGATGATTGTTGCCGCATTCATCACCACCTGAAATACTACCTTATCTTGCATGATACCTTGTATAGACGTAGGATTGACTCCATTCTCCGATGATGCCTCACTCATGAGGAGGATGAACACATGGTAAATGATTTCCACTCTGGAGCATGTGGCGGTCATTTATCTAGGATGGCTATAGCCCAGAAAATCCTTTGCGCTGGCTATTTTTGGCCTTTTGTCCTTAAAGACTGTCATGAGGCTGTTAAGAAATTCCCGCCATGCCAACATTTTTATCCCAAAAAGCGCACCCATCCTGCTCCGCTTCACCCCGTCATTGCCATTGGCCCTTTTTCCAAATGGGGGATTGACTTCATGCATTGTAAACCTACCTCAGCCGGGGGGCATGGTTACATCATCATAGCCGTGGATTATTTTACAAAATGGGCTGAGGCCATGCCTACATATGCAAAAGATGGTAAGACTACTGCTCTCTTCTTGTTCAATCATATCATAGCTAGATTTGGAGTTCCAAAGTCCATCGTCACTGATCACGGATCCCATTTCCGTAATCAAATGATGGAGGAATTGAGTGCTAAGCTAGGTTTTCGCCATGAAAACTCTACACCATATTATCTACAAGCTAATGGTCAGGTAGAGGCCATTATCAAGGTTTTGAAAACTATGCTTCATCGGATGGTTGGAGATCATAAATCTAATTGGAATCTCATTATTTTTTCTGCTCTTTGGGCTTATCAGACTTCCGTGAAAACAACTACGTGTTTCACACCATTCTAGCTTGTCTATGGACTTGAAGCTGCCTTGCCTATCCAATGTCAGATTCCATCTTTACAAGTTGCCATTGAACTTCTCCTAGACACTTTTGTAGAGGAAGCAAGATTTTTGTACTTAAATAACCTTGATGAGACTCGTAGAGATGCTACCTTGGCTAATGAGGCACATAAGAAACGTGTCAAGGCGTAGTACCATAAATCCATCCAGCCTCGTGTTTTCAACGAGGGTGACCTAGTTTTGACTTATGACCAGAGATATGACAAGCTAGGAAAGGGTAAGTTCGAGTCTATGTGGTATGGACCTTTCGTTATTTCCAAGGTGTTAGAGAAAGGAGCCTATGAGTTGGTAGATTATGATGGAATCCCTTTGGGGCAACCTCGCAATGCATTGTACCTAAAAAGGTACTCTGCCTAGGTATTCTTGGACGGTATCTTGTATATATGTATATGGATTTAATTTCAGTGTGTTTTCAATATTTTCAAGATGGTTTTGAGTTTTGGTGCCCGCATTTGTTTATACCATGTTTTGGTCATGCAGATGGCTTTCTATAGCTTCACTGATGGTGCTTGCCGCCACACTTTGAATCTAGCCTCAGCTTCTTGGGTTCTCTATTCCCCAGCTTAAGATTTGGTCAGTTTAGGAGCAGTTTGCTTAGGTCCCGCTACTAATAACATCGCCGAGTATGAAGTGGACATCGGTCTACTAACTGAAGCTGCCTCCCAGGATGTCCGTGATCTAGTAGTTTTGATGGAATCTAAGCTTGTGGTTTGTCATTTAAACCACATCTACACCATTAGGAACCCAGTGCTCCTCCGCCTCTTTCAGAGGGTACGTTTGTTAGAAAGATCGTTTGGAACCATTACATATAGGCATATCCCTACAGAACATAATGTAGTTACTGATTCATTGGCTAATTACATCCCAGATTGGCATATTGCCCATTCATGACGTTAATCAAACATGGTACATTGTAAATAAACATTTAGAGACACATAGAACTCATAGAAAATGCATTCATCCATTTGAAACGTATAAACATCATGTAAAAGTCTGTATATATATACGAAAAATGTTACAAAAAGTAAATCTCGAGACCTCATCTAAAGCACGTAGGCTTTCAGGTAAAATCATCATACAAAATACTGAAGCTATCAGCTTTTAGTATACATGTCTCATCCACTAGTGGTGCTCGTGATAGCACATCATTGCTCAAGCCACCCTGCATAGTATGCTGCTGAATCGACCTGGTACTCCCGCCGTAGATCTCTAATATCTAGTTGGGAGGTCATCTATGTCAGCATCTGGGATGTCCAAATTCAACCTCTCAAGGTTCTCCTCCAGCTCCCCAGTGATATCATCACCCTGTGGCATGAAGCGAGCTCTGGCTCGCCTATCTAATGGAGATGCTCCTCTAGTCCTCGCTACTCCAACATCTACATGAAGATAAACAGGTCTCGTCACTTATCATAAAAAATATAAAACATAAGAAACATAAAAAAAATTCATCTTTAGGGTTTCTTGTTTCTTACCAATGTCTCCCCACTTCCCTCCAGGCAAGAGTGGTAGGTTAGGATCATTTGTAAAATCTATGCCTGCATAGGCATAGTCCTCGACCATTAGCATTTGATCCCACAACCATCTTAAGAATGCGTCATCGAACTTCACTCTGCCTCTACCTACTCTTGTGCGAGCCATGATTTGGACCCACCTCAGCATGCAGGGGTCCCATGCTCTCAAACTTTGAAAATTCACCTGGGGCCTCATCTGGGGGACCCTCTCAAAGAAGAAACAAGATAAGATGGAACCAAAGCCTAATTGCTTTAGCTCTCCCTACCGACATTTAGTCAGCTGATCCTTGAATATTGGAAGCAATGCTTCTGCCCAGTTGAACACCTTAGGTGTAATTTCCTTTAGGGCATACAACATATGTGCCATGGAAACCTAATGTACACCCTGGCTCCCTACCACCCTCTGCATGGTGAATAGTACAATCCGTAGAGCCCTATATGTCACTGCACTGATGGGGATTTTCTTCCCTGATGTGCCTGTATCTGGTGCACAGTGTTGATCTATGAGCTCTCTGGTGGTAATGTCCCTGCCATGGGAACTTGTCAGTGAGATAGGGGCACCCCGTCTCGATAGACCAGTTAGGAAGTAGATGTCCTCTACCTCCACTGTAAGTATATTTTCCCCCACCTTGAAATACTATTGTTCTGGATTCCACATTCTCAGTATGTGTTCTAGTAGTCTCTCGTGGGACACTATGCTTGGTGTCCGAAAGAACTTTAAAAGTCCACAGTTCCAGAGTGTGGCAATACAAACCAGATTCCTTTCAGCAGTAGCATCCTCATCATCATGTGTTCTTTCCTTCCATATCACCATATTTTGGAAGCCTAGACCTACCAAAAAAACAATGGTATACATCAATATTATCCTTGAATCATTATAAATCAAAAGAATGAGTTAATTTTGTATATATCATTGGTTTAAATTCTTCATGGCTGGCACCACATGTGCCCAGTTGGAGATAGGCAGTGGCACTTCCTGTCCACCTTGTTCTTGGCGCGGTTCTCGAGTGGTACCACCTATCCCGCAAGGGGTAGCCACGGTGCCTGCAAATAGGATTGTAGGGCTTACAAAATAGGCCTAAAACCCCATCAAATCCCAAAATAAAAGCTATGAAATGAAAGAAGAAGGTCTTAGCTATTACCTGCAACTGACGAGACTAAAAACGGATGGTGGAAACTCCCGGTATCAGTTGTGGAAGATCTGGCTAAAAAATGCTCCAAGTGCTCTCTGCTAGAGGTAAATAGTGAAATGTTTGATTTTTTACTATTTACTTGCCTTATATAGATGTTTTTTGGGTCTGACTTAGTATATTTTTGATATTACATCATGTTCTGGTTAAAATCTATTTGTCGTAATCCCTTAATGTTGATTTTGTATGCATTTAACACTTGTTTATGAGTCATCTGCAGGTTGACATTAGTAAAAGCTTTGGAAAGTTTGTTTATGGATTTTTCGTACTTTCACAAAATGGAAAAGGTTGTTAAGAATTTATTATGACAGTTTGTCACGCTCGTTAAAATCTAGTATCAAAGTTCTAAGTCTAGTTCATGTTTCTTTCCAGGCTCGTAAAATACAACATTGTGTAAAGAAACGTTATGGAGTCTTCTTTTCACATCTTCTTTTAGACTCCTTAAACATGAAAAGATAGTCGAGTCCATTTCTGAATCTTTCCAGGCTTGTAAAAAGTGACATTCTGTAAAGAAACTTCACGGAGTTCTCTTTAAACCCTTTTCAGATTCCCTAATTATGAAAAGATTGTCAAGCAATCTTGTCTTCTTCATGCTCGTTAAAGTATTTGAAGAGTCATCCATCCAATGGTAGGTTATATCTTTCTCGGTTTGGACAGTACTATTTACGAGAAAGGAACACTCCAACCAATCATGACTAGAAGAGTTCTCTAAGGTATGATTTTATACTTTTCGGACCTTAGAGACTAAATCATACAAAAAAGGACCCCCATGGAGTCTTCTTCTGTATTCGTTCAGACTCTCTAAACATGAATGATACCAAGTTTTCTTTCAGCGGACTCGTTAAATTAAACATTGAGAGACTTGTTTTGGGAATGAACCCATCCTCTCAGGTTCGTAAAACATATGGGACTAGACTTGTCTTCTAACAAGCTATATCGAGTGTTTGTTACCCTCTTTGAACTCGTAAAACCGAAAAGAGGCACTCATAGATCATGATGGGGGAAATGGGAAAGGGAATCATTTTGCAAATAATGGCAGTTGTTTGTCATTACCTTTGAACATGGCACTTGTTTGCACAATCATGTTAGTCAATCGGGTATTCAGCTGATCTTTGCGACGATCCCCTTTCATGAGTCATGCCAACCCTTTGAATCTTTCAAAAGAATGCATTGTCCACTGTCGCATTGTGTATCTATCCTATCTAGTCATGCTTCCAAGTCATTTTGCCGTGCTGCTCGATGTTCAAAGGGAATATGAAGAAGTCTTACCTTTGCAATATACATAGCCTTTGTGTCAGTATCTTTGAGTTAGTCATATGGTTACTACATTCACATCATTCCAAAAATATGTTCTGAGTTTTTTTTCATCGATGTGGGGCTCATCATGGCCCTCCTTCGATGAGACTATTCCTGTCGACATCAGCTCATCATCTAGGAAATAGTCTTAGAAACAATATTTAGTACCTTGAGATTTGTATGGATTAATGACAGATTCTCTCGCTCTCGACATAGGTTCACATCATTGACCTTTGATCGATAGAATCGACTTGGTGTTCAACATCAGGACATCTATTCGCACTCAATTGATTGTACTAGAGTACCTTGGGAATCATTGACATTAATGATGACCTCCCTCGCACTTGTTAACGGTTCACATCATTGGCTAGTAATCAAGTGATTTCTACCATGTTTGACTTCAGATCATTGTAATCACATGGATAGAATCGTACTTTGTGGAAGACGAGACAAAGACCCTAGGTATTTGTTTAAAAGCACTCATTTTTCCAGGCTGCGATGGAGTTTTGTATATCTACCATGGATCCACATTTGTATGGTCATGGCTATGCTCAGATTTGTGTCTATATGACATAGATATTTGTTATATGTTTGGTAGCTATGTCCAAGTTTGAGTCCTCTATCACATTGATCTACACTGTATTCTAGTAGCCATGCTTGTTTATTCCACTGATGGATCTGCCTTGTATTGGTCTGCAACTATGAGTTTGGTTACTTGTGTCTATGAGTCAACATAATAATGTACTACAAATGCCTACTTGAATGCATGCTCCGATCGAGCCAACATTTTTATCTCTTGGCAATGACTTGTTCTCAAGGCTCTCATTTATCATATCACTCTAAGACTCATGCTTTGGGGGGCATCCTGTTATACCAAAATAATATCACCATCATGTGATAAGACCTTTGACATACCTACTTGCCCTGAAATCCTAGCTTCTAGAGTGAAGACTAAATGGTTTCTTATCATTCTGTCATACAAATTCCTAGCACTGGTCATCCTCCTTTATCCAGAAGCGGTACCCCTGTTCGCACCGCTTTTCATCGGTTGTCCACAAGCGGTGCCACCGCCTATCACCCTTGATCCATAGGCAGTTATTACCAGAACCACTCTGTCATAGAAGGAGAAGCGTGGTACCTTGGGTAAAAAGGGAAAAAGAGAAGCTTCTCGAAGCTTCTAGATGATAAGCTTCAAGATATCCCTTATCCGTACTACTATGGGTTGGTTGAGCTTGAGATCCCTCATCCTAGGATCTTAGAGGCCACCTCACCCACTAATTTCTCAACCATCTCTATCCATTAAAGCCCTATAAATATGAGCTCATAGCCATGGTTGAGGAGAGAACATTGAAGGTATTGTTATTCTATTGGACTGATTCTTGGCCCAAGATCATTTGAGGAGAGCATAGAGAGCTAGAGTAGGAGCTTATGGGGATGAAGAGCTGGTTTCATGGAGATACATGTCAACACTAAGGCTTGGTTGTAAACTTCTTCATATTTTTAATGCAAGTTGATTTTCTGTCCCATATATATTGTTGATGTTTGATTTCATATATATATTGCTAGATTCCTTAGTCACTAGCATAGATTAGTAGATCATATTCTGGTTGCTTTGATCTGTTTCGTGTTGAACTCTGTTGCAAGTACATAGGTGAACTATCAAAGCCTTGTATTCTAGATATCTACAGCGTCTAGGGAGATTTATCAGCCTCTGTGATCTATTTGTTCTAGATCTGAACCATTCAGACCAGTGAAACACCTTGTTGTCTGCAGGAGGTGAAATATTCCAATCAACAAATAAAAAGGATGGAAATTAATTACTAAATTAATGAAAACCATGTCTTTTTTTAATAAACATGACTTTTCATATAAAGTGAAATTGAAAAGTATAAACGGGGAAGGGTGTTGTGAAAAATGAGTATGTGGGTAAAAACTATTATATCATCCTATATAAGAGGAACCACTTTAAAAAAATGCCTATCAAAAAGGTTGAAGAGAAATGATCAAAGATTAGTTAAGAAATGACTTAAATATTTGAAATGGGGTTACAGAAGCATGCAGATATGATAAAGGAAGAAGTCATAAGAAGGACTAGTGATTATAGAAGAAACAAGGAGATTGAATAAATAAAGAAGTTATAATCAAGCCAAATGAAAACAAAATCAACAATCAGATCTGATAAAGGAAGAAGTCACAAGCAGGCCCAGTGAAGCCATAAGTAGATTGAAGATATTATCCAAAAACCATAAGCGTGTCTATTTTAGGGTGGTGCAAGGCATGGTGTTGAATATTAATTTAAGTATGTGGTGAAGAAAACAAGGGGTTGGTGCCTCCTTCCAGTTGGTGTTGGAGAATCCATGGATTTGGATCTTCCTTCCAATTGGTGTTGGAGAATGCAATGATTTGGATTTTTCTTTTAGTTGGTGTTGAAGAAACTAGGGATTTGGTGCTTCCTTCAGTATGTTTCAGAGAATCATTGTAATATTTATTTGTTGAAAGAACATTCTTTCATGGTTTTCTTCCATGTTGGGTTTCCACATAAAATCATTATGTACTATGCATTGTTGCTTAATGTTATTATGATAATTGATATTGTGTACATTCAAAGTTAAAAATATGTTCTATATTGACTCACCCCCCCTCCTAAGAATAGTTTAATATTCCAACATGAACTAGTTGGAGAACACAACAAAGGAGGTTTCCTCCATAGGTTGATTAGATTAAGTCAACTTTCATCAAGAAAAATGACATGCAGATGCAAATCATGAGTGGCATAATTTTCATTAAAGCTAGACCTTTTCTTTCACCTACACCAAAAACCATTGTATGTTATGCCTCTAAAAAATTCTAAAGGTAAATAATATAAATTTCTTCAAAAGAAAAATAGAGAGATTAATTAGCATTGTAACATAAAAACTAATTCTTAAAATTGAATACATATATAGGCCAAGTATAATTAGGGATATACCCTTTCTAATGAAAGAATGAAGCAACTTGTTAATGAGTATTTTGTGAATGTTCCTATTCTCACCATCTTGGAGAAACGTGAATCCCCTAACAACATAATGAATTTCCTTTAGAGTTTTCATAGCTATTATATCCCGAATCCAGTGATACAAGACCTAATGCTACAAAAAAATTCCATGGAACCCCCCTGATTGTAGCTTAACAAAGTTGGTCTTGCATCCAAGCAAGCTTGATTTCTAATTTTATGGGTGTTTCCATGGAAAATTTTGACAGTGAAAACTAGAAACTCATTACCCTAGTTCACCAAAAACCTACTATAATTGTGAAATTCATTGAAGGAATAACAAACCCTAGCTTAGTAGAATAGGCATAGAATCAACAAAAATAAGAGAACATTAAAATGGGTTTCTTCAAGTTCTATTTTAACTTGTAATATTTTTATCCTTACTTAATCTACTACTCTTTCCTCTCCACTTCATGTATCCAATAACAGACTGATTTCAAACCATAATGTAAGTAAACAGAGGATGCCATAACTATTAGGATGTGTTTTATTCCACTTCCACATTCATAAATCCTTAACATGTTTCCTTTAGGTTATGTTCTTCAAAGATAAAATGTTTATCACATTTTCCCTGTGTCTCCATTAGATAAAAACATGTATCAAAGAATATCAATAACATATCGGAGTTAATTTATAACATATTACAATGTGAGTTTGAAGAGTGTATATCCTATTACAACTAAGAAACATTAGATCATGTCTCTTCTATGTGTTGCATACTCCATCTTTAGTTGGCCTTTATTTCAGCATTGGTTCAGACATAAAACATGGATGGGTTCAGGAGGGATAAACTACAAACACAATAGGTTAAAAGGAAATATTCAAGTGTTTTGAGTTGACAGTTAAATTTATTGTTGGAATCAATCCCATCAGTGGATAGGAGAGAGAATTATCCTCCACAATTAAAAAAGGGTAATGTATGTCCACCTAAAAAAATTAAAAAACAGCCTCTATTTGTTTTTTTTCTCTTTAGAAAGAGGTTCCTTTATATCATTGCGTGTTTCTTATTCCATATAATTGGTCTCCTTTTATAAGAGAAGTATTCGAAGTGCTAATCTTTCGAGACTACAAGGCAAGTGTTTAAGGAAAAGCCTAAACATTTTTAACTAAATATTATAAATACCATGGAAATATTGCATGCTAAGTTTTATATTAAATGAAAAAAACTAAGTGTTTGATGTAATGCATATAGAAATAATGTCTAATAAAAAACATATCCTCAATTCCAATGGTAGGGATGTAATAATTTGAGAGGATTATAATAATATAATAAATTTTCAAACTATGTTAAGGTCTCTCATTACAAAAATAATTACTCTTGTGGGTGACATAAGGAAATTATATGATTGATATAAAGAGTAAAATACAGCACATGTATAGCATTGATATTAACCAACAACAACTTATTTTTCATGGTACAAACTAGATGACCTTTCTTTGCTATCAAATTATAACATCTACATATATTCCACCCTCACTATGCTTCTACAAATGCATGGAGTAGTGGTGATCATTGTGTGATCATTCATAATGGTGTTCCGTCCTCATCCAAAGGTCACTCTATTAAGGATACAATTCATAGAAAAACCTTTGAAACTATGTTTATTTGTCTAATTAATGTGTATATTATAGAGAAATCAAAGGAGGTTGTAGTTTTACAAATAAAGAAGGATATACTTCAAACCTCTTTTCATTTTATGAATCTGAGGTGGTAATTTATTAGTTTAATGGATTCTATACTCGTGCATCATGTTTGTACAAATATTCTATTTGAAATAGATAAAGTACTATGAAATATATCTTGTCCCAGATGCTTTATTTATTACTTAATTTCACTCTCTTACTAATTCTCAAAAAATAATTTCAGAAGGGTCCTTGATTCTAAGGAAGAGAAAGTAATTTGTTTTACCCCCATCGTTCCCAAAATCTAACCTTTATATTTATATAGAACCAAAATGAATCTATTGGTATGTATCCCTAATCTACTAATCCATTTTTTTTAGTAATCATATTTCAAAGACATAAGGATCACCTTGAGCTAATATCTAACAAGTGGAATAAGCAACAAAATTGCTTAGTACCTGCCTCCTAAGAAGAGATTGAAAATATATAGCAATAGGATAATTTTGCTATAAAAATATATGATAAAACAAATATAATTACAATTTGAAAGAAATTAAAACAAAAATGAATTAAAAAATGTCCATTTAAATACGATATAGGTTATTGCAATGTAGCATAAAACAAACATGTTCAAGCTTCCTTACATACTTCTAGTAATATTCTTGACTTATGTTATAAAAATATGCAAGTTTCTTTATAGACTAGCATAAATAGGAAATGAGAAATAATAGCTTATAAGACTATAAATTAATATCATTGTTGTGAGAATAGTTTATTTATATTTTATTATAAATTTATAATGTTATACAAATATGCAAGTTTTTTTTATAGCCTAGCATAAATAGGAAATGAGAAATAATAGCTTATAAGACTATAAATTAATCTCATTGTTGTGAGAATAGTTTATTTATAGTTTATTATAAATTTATAATTTAAATTTAATTATTTTAAATTGAAAAAAAATATTTTTTAGTTAAATATTTTGAATAATGGATTTTCCAACAATAATTTATAAATAGTTCAAAATAAACTATTGTTATCAAATAACATGCATATATCTACTTGTTGGGGAAAAAACATGAAACTTAACATAAAAAAAGACATTTTTAAAAGAAAAATATGCTATACATTGGATTTTGTCTTTCATCTGGTTTTAAATACTATTTTCTTAAGTCCATTGTGCCCAATTTCTAGCATTCTTAGCCTTGCATGATGAGATTGTAGTCTATTATGAAAATTTTACTATTCTTCATTATCTAATACATTTTAGTTTTTTATTTGATGATGATGATGATGATGGTTAACGTCCCCCGAGACCAAAATTTGGTCTATCGGACCTTAAAAAGGAAATTAATCATTTATATAACTAAATATACATTTAAGTTATGATGGCAATTTGGATGTTTAATAAATACAAAATCATATTATAAAATTTGGATAGTTTAAGAAAGAAATATAAATAAAATAATATTTTTTGATAATTTTTAATTATATTATAAATCTAGTTATCTAACATTCTATTTG
>LPNX010835103.1:208615-238398 GCA_001517045.1 Pseudotsuga menziesii
GGGTTTAGGGGTGGGGGGGGAGGGGAGATACATGTTGTTAACACCTCTATGTTGAACAATTGAGGAAGAAGTGTGGTCAAGAAATGATAAAAGGATACATAAAACAACAAATCTTGATAGTCTTGAGTACCTTATTAAAAGACCACATTTTGGTTAATTCATTGCAAAATTCAAAGTATATATTTACAAGTATGAAAATATACGCTTAACAAATGATCTGCCAGGGGAAAGTTGCACAAGGTGATCTATGGTTAGAAAAGTTTTGACGGAGAGGCAAAAGTGGTTAGTGAGGCAGAAAGATCAACGGCTAAGTAATAAATTAAATAAAAGCTACGGTTGTGAGACAGTCCGTGGAGTAAAGATGCACACTTGAAAAAAATGAGAAAGGCTAGCAAATTCCGTAAAATAGAATTTGATCCAGCGGTTTATACAAAAAGTGCAATTTTATCAATGGTCATTATTTATTCCAGAGTGTGAAGCTGTGAGATGATTAAAAAGGATGAGTGGTAGCGGAATTTAAACCGCTTTCCATGTGGTGACCTTTGGTGAGTTCCACTAAGGAAAGTGGTAAAGGAAAAACCACTTGGTAAGGGCCCCGGAGTAGTCTGTTGTATAAAAAGTGAAGTTGACCTAGGTAAAAGTCATTTCAATTGCATGCTGCAGGTGAAAGAGAAGTGGAAAATGTGCCATCTTTTCCAAAGTCAACTTCTACGTATCCATAGTTACAGGTAAGCCTTGAAACACTGAAACTTTGTTTGAAGAATTGTCGCCATTGTTTATTATGGAGAAGGAACATGGTTTGGGAGTATTGTGCAGAGTCTTGGATGAGAGAGAAGAGGTTGTTGTTGATAGGGAGAGGAATGTATGTGACCCTATTCTGTCAGTTGGTAGTGTATCAATTTCAAAGGAGCATTTGTGGCAGTATAATTCACAAGGGAATGATATTATGAATGTTTGCAGTTCTTTCTCATATTATTTTGCTATTGAAAAAACCCTACCTTTTCCCAAATTTGTTGAATGGTGCACAAATAGTTCTTCCTCCTCTGAAAGAGTAATTATGAGCCATACCATGTCAAAAATACTTTGTAAAGTTGATGAGAAAACTGTTCGTAAGATATTAAGTCTGCCTGATAATTTCCTTGATAGATGTGAGTCTTTAAATGAACAGGTCTTAATTGAAATGTATAGAAATTGTAGAGCTGAAGTCAGATGCTAGTTTTTATCCATTATTCTGAAAGATGGTCATTTGTTAGAAGGCCTATTTCTACCATACAATGTTAATATTTTCAAGAAGGAAGTACAGTTGGTCATGTCGATGGTCAGTCAAATTTTGGGTTTAGATAATGATATTCATATCAGTGAAGTCATATTAGGTTTCTTACTGAGTATAGGTTCAATTGACCCTGAGTCCCATTTAATCCATTGTTTTAATCTTGATGAGTATCTGGCCGAGGTTATCCATTCCCAGTTGGTCGAATTCCCTAAATTCAGGTTCTTTAGATATCCGTCATATTTACTGAACATGATGTTGTGTTCCGATGTGTCAACTTTGTAGTTGTTGTCCACCATTTTCTCTCTGGACCTCCCAAAACAAATTAACATGTTTGAGTTTGTAAATACAATCATGGCCGAAATTTATAAATTGATGTTTGATGATGTCTTTCCAAGGGTGTTAGAAGACATGAGACTTATGCTACAATATTCCTTAGAAGATAGAACATGATATTGGTTCTTGTATAAAGAATTTACTATTTTGAGCTTGTATGGGTTCACTAGGGAACCATACAGGTTACCTGCTTTTTTTACTCCAAGAATATTCGCACTTGAGTTTATGAGACAGAGGTTATGTGCAGAAGAAGAACATTTTGGGGTATTTAAAAAGTCTTCCAATGTTAAATTTCCTCTCAAAGTTGGTCCGTTCATTTTTAAAAATAAAATCACCTTGTTAGTCATAGAGAAGTTGTTAGAAGTTATGGATTTTCAAAAGGAGCAAAAAGTAAATTATGATCTGCATCACATTATTTCTCAAAGGAAGCAGTTAAACAAAAATAAACCATTTGATCATCAAACTGTTGAAGGCTTATATAAAATAGAAAATTTGGATAATTTTGAAGAAAATTCAGAAGTTGATGAAGACATGAGCAACAAATTGACTGTAGTGGCTCAAACGCCTGATAATTCTAGAATTTTGAATAAGAGGAGTCTTTCTGAAACTGATGGCATGGACGTGGATGAAAATATTTCTCATAAAAAGATCAAAGCACACCCTCAAGGTGATCAACCTATTTCAAAATAAATATTTTCAGAGGATTTAAAGAAGATGGTCTTGTTCCAGAAGAATTCTATACAGATGTATCAATATTCTTTCGGAGAAGAAGGTAATGCAAAGTCCAGTCCCCACCACAAATCCAGGACAAATTTAGTATCAAGTTATGCTGACAAACAAATGCAATCATCAGAGGAAACTAAGAATCTATTTCCTCGAGTTAGAAATTTAATCAATCAAAAGACTTCATTGATTTCTACTCGAGATGCAAAGAGGAATACCCTGAAGTTCATTGTGGTTAGTGACAAGAAAGTTTCTGAAATGGAGGTGAAGTTAGACAAAATCAGTGTCCCTGATAAGATACAACTCCATAAATAAACTGAAGATTTTATTTACTCTGATTTGTTACATGCTATTATGAAAATTAATAAATTACAATCCTATGTAGATAAGATGGAGGTTCAGTTGAAGCATGAAAGGGTGGAAAATAAAGCAAATTTGATTCAAATTAAAAAATTGTAGGGAGATGTTGTAAGCTTAGGGACCAAATCGGGTAATATCCAGGTGACCAAAATAATAATCTTGTCTATTGATCTAGGAACAAAGAATCAATCTCATCAAGAATTAATCAACAAATAACTCATGAAATGGTGTGATCGGTCTACAAGAATAGTAGTCGCTCTGTATTCACATAAAGAATGAATGATTACAGTTACAATAACACACTACAAGCATGAATGAATGAGCAATTCGAATACCTAAGGATTTCATTCGAATTGAATGAGTGAGTCTAGCTTAACTAACTATAAGCCATCGGTTCACACTCAGTTAACCACTGACCAAAACCCTAATTGACTCAACTAACCCTAACTGAAGTCGGAGTGCAATAAATGATTCAGTCTCAACTGAAAGAGATTAGACACATGTCACATCTCACCAACCATCAAGAGGTAGTGCTACACTAACTCCAATGAACCCCGATGAGGTTAACTAAAGTTGAACTGCACACCAGAAGTTGGTGGAGGCACCCCTGTTGACTCCAGTTCATTAAATAATCATTAAATAATATATTTAATGAGAGGAGGCACCTTAACTGACTTTTTTAACTGATTGTAACCACCAGTTAGCAATTAGGTGCATTAATATCACTTAGATCACCCTTAGAGTGCTCTAGTTAGCCTCCCCGAATGTAGGAGAAGGCTAAGTTGGCCTCGTTGACTGAAGGTAGGAGTGGGTGAGACTAGGTGATGACATTTAATGCTCCACTGATGTCAATTAATGTCAAAAATACTTAGGATAGTGGTTTGACTAGGCCAATTTGACCAAAAAGAGTGTGTATGGTGGTAAATGTCTCCAACACCCCCCCTTAAGATATACTCAAGAGGGGTTAGAAAACACAAATGCATACAAATGCTAGGGCCCCAGCAACTAAGGCCATAGGTCACCCTATACATTGTTGAAACTGAAACAATGCTCAAAACAAACTAAGTGAGGAAAAGAGGGAAAACCCAGTGGGAAAAACCCCCCCTCAAGCTAAAAACTGAAAGTAGTTTGAATCACCCTGATGAACTCACCCCCAATATTGAACAAAGGTAAGGGAGCTTATTTTCTGAAAATATCTTGGTGAAGATGTCTGCAATCTGCTCATCAGTTGGGCAGTATTGCAGAATGATGGTCATGTCATGCACTAGCTCCTTGATGTAGTGCATGTGAATCTCTACATTCTTGGTCCTCTGCCTGGTAACTGGATCCATGGATATCTTAATAGCACTTTTATTGACACAAATAGGACAGTGGAAAAATTACTACCAATATCAAACTCAGAAAGAATGCCTTGCAACCAAACTGCTTGGATGCAAGCATTCACCGCTCCTCGATACTCGGCCTCTGCTGAAGATAGTGCTATGGCAGCCTGCTTTTGTCTTGACCAGAAAATGGGGCCACCACCAAACATGAATAGATATCCAGAAGTTGACTTCTGATCAATATAATAACCCACCCAATTGGAATCTATGTATCCAACCAGCTCTAGCTCGGAGTCTGCAACATAGTGAATGTCGTAGGTCCTGGTTCCCTGAATATACTAGAGGATCCTCTTGGATACCTTCCAATGAAGATCATGAGTCTAATGCATGTATCTTTATACAACATTCATGTCATAACAAATATCAACTCCTATAATGTGTCAAGTACAACAAGCTACCAATCAACTGTCGATAGATAGTGCAGTCCATGGGAGGTGTGCTTTTTCCTTCTTCAAGGATGATCCCTAAAAGGAAAGGGAATGGTGTAGGCCTACATTCATCCATGTTAAACTTGAATAACAGGTATGAATTGTATTTGGACTAGGTGACCATAATCCCATCATAATTTTGCTCGATTTCGAGCCCCAAAAATTGTTTTAGAAGCCCCAAATCACTCATTTCAAAGGCATTGTGGAGAGTAGTTTTGATGGCTGAAATGGAGGCAACTATGCTACCTGTGATTAGTAATTCATCAACATATAAAATAATGATAATTATATTACCATCATGCTTCTATAAATACACATTTGGATCTGATATACATCTCTAAAATTTTTTCAAGAGAAGGAAGGCATCCATCTTGGAATACCACTCTCTTGGGGCCTGTTTTAACCCATATAGTGACTTCTTTAGCTTGCAAACCAAAGATGGATCAGTGATGTAGCCCTCATGTTGCTTCATGTATATCTCTTCATGAATATATCCATACAAAAATTCTGAATTAACATCCATGTGATGCACCTCCCAGTGCTTGGATGCTAAAATTTCCAAAACAAGGCAGATGGAGTCCATTTTTGCAACCAGTGCAAAGGTCTCATGGTAGTCCACTCCTTGGACCTGAGAGAAACCTTTTGCTACCAGAATTGCCTTATATTTTCAAGTTCTTCCATTAGAAACAACCTTTGTCTGAAACACCCACTTGCATTGAACCAATTTCCTTCCCGGAGGAAGAGAAACTAGCTCCCAAGTAGTGTTTTTCTGAAGAGAATTCATCTCTTCATCCATGGCAACTTGCCATCTCAGGTCATTCTGAGCATGGTAGTAGGATTTTGAATCTGAAATAATCATCAAATAGCAAGTTTCAAACAGCAAATTATCAGAACAAGAGAGTGCAATACCTGATCTTTGGAAATCAGACCGGGTTCTCCTTGGATCATCCAGATTTCCAATGTTGTCTCCTGCGGAGGAGAGTGTCTGTTGGGCCCATGAAAGATGATGATTTTTCACTTTAGGTTCTAATTCAGAATCTGATTATTGCTGCACATTTATATCAGAAATCATAGGATTCAAATCAGGGTCATCACCCCCAATTTCATCATCCAAATATTTAGTAGAATAGGAAGGAAATTCAACAGTTTTCTCCTTCACTAGTTCCATCTCCTGAAGAGGCTCATCGAACTTGACACTTCTCTTGATCATGATATGTTTGGTATTTATATCTAGTAGATTGAATCCTTTAGAGTCATCAGGACACCCAATAAATAGACATTATATGCTTTGCGGTTTCAAATCCCTTCTTTTATCAAGCAGAATCTGGGCCCATGCAGTGGACCCAAACACTCGTAGGTTTGACACATCCGGCTTGTGTCCGAAGTATGCTTCAAAAGGAGTATTTCCTTTCATGGATGAGTGTGGAACCCTATTCTAAATGTATGCTGTAGCATGCATGGCTTCAGCCCACAAATTTGCAGCAAGCTTCTTTGACTCCAACATACAGGTGGTCATCTCCTTGAGAGACCGGTTCTTCCTTTTCGCTACTCCGTTCTACTGGGGAGTGTATGGAATTGAATGCTGGACCTGAATACCACTTTGGGAGAATATGTATAGAAAATCATTACTGACATACTCCCCTCCATTATCAGATCTTAAGATCTTTATCTTAAGCCCAAAGGCATTTTCGATCAAGGCCTTCAATTCAGAAAATTTTTGAGTAAAGAACTCTTGTGGTGCTGGATGTGATCTCCAAAGTGCTATTATGATCCTCATTATGCTTGCCAAATGTTCTATCCGATTTTTTCCAGAGATCCTTTGGGAATTTAGAAGAACCAATAAGGTAGTGCAAGCTAGGAGAAAGGGCCAGAGATATTGCTCCAAAAGCTCTATCACCGTATTTTAGCTAGTCATTCTCATTCTCATAAGACTCTTTTCCAAGTCCAATAGACACCTCATAGATACCTCATCTCTTTAGAGATGCAACCATCTTCAACTTCCATTCTGAATAGCTTGTGAATGGGGTGAGAAGAGGGATTGATGAGTCCATTCGAAGTTGTACCTATTAAAACCTCCAAATCACAACAAAAGGGGTACCGTAAGGTCGGACAGCCTGCACATTCTAGGCTTTCATCACACCCAGCATAGTCAATAAAGCAAGCTTGATAAACAAGTTCTTTACTTGGGGTATTGAGTGGTAAGCCTTGGCTTCTGGTGAAGTGCTAGATTTTTGAGCTATTGCTCACTTTTCATGGATAAATCTGTCAAAAATCTTGTTTTTGAGAGATAGATCTTCGTCCCGCCGTAAGCTCTGATACCATAGTAATCTTGTCTATTGATCTAGGAACAAAGAATGGATCTCATCAAGAATTAATCAACAAATAACTCATGAAATTGTGTAATCGGTCTATAAGAATAGTAGCCGCTCTGTATTCACATAAAGAATAAATGATTACAATTACAATGAAATACTACAAGCATGAATGAATGAGAAATTCGAATACCTAAGGATGTCATTCGAATTGAATGAGTGAGTCTAGCTTAACTGACTGTAAGCCATCAGTTCACACTCAGTTAACTACCGACCAAAACCCTAATTGACTCAACTAACCCTAACTGAAGTCAAAGTGCAATAAATGATTGAGTATCAATTGAAAGAGATCAGACACATGTCATAGCTCACCAACCATCAAGAGGTAGCGCTACATTGACTCCAATGAACCCCGATGGGGTTAACTAAAGTTGAACTGCACATCACAAGTTGGTGGAGGCGCCCTTGTTAACTCCAGTTCATTAAATAATCATTAAATAATATATTTAATGAGAGGAGGAGCCTTAACTAACTTGTTTAACTAATTGTAACCACCAGTTATCAATTAGGTGCATTAATATCACTCAGATCACCCTCAGAGTGCTCCAATTAGCCTCCCCGAATGTAGGAGAAGGCTAAGTTAGCCTCCTTGACTGAAGGTAGGCGTGGGTGAGATTGGATGATGACATTTAATGCTCCACTAATGTCAATTAATGTCAATAATACTTAGGATAGTGGTTTAACTAGGCCAATTTGACCAAAAAGAGTGTGTATGGTGGTAAATGTCTCCAACACAAAAAGCTTCTAGAGGAGAAGGACAATACGATTCAAATATTGAATAAGAAGCTTAAAGTCTCTAATGCTGAACACGCTCAGTCCTCGAAATTATTTACACTTCAGGAAGAAAAAGATAAAGTATATCAAGATATGATGGACTACAAAGGAAAATCATTGAAGCTGCAGGAAGAGAAAAACAAGTGGGAAGCAGAAAGAACTGAATTGATGGCTCAAATTTCGAAGTTGAAAAAGGATCAGAATGATGAAAAAGAAATTATGGAAGAATTGATGAGTCAAGCTCCTATTTACACTAATTTATCCCTTGTAAATATTGAAAGACCATTAAATGAATTTCCTGCAGATGCTCTATTAGTTCCTATGTCATAGGTAAGTCTGAAAGAGGTGGAGATTAAAGAATTAAAAAAGGAAAATTAAAAAATCAAATCAGAATTGGCTAAGAGCATTGAGAAGAAGAATAAAACATTGAATGATAAAGGCCAATTGGAGAAAAATTTCAGTGAGTTAAAGGAAAGAAGAACAGGAAGAGTTCCTCTACAGGGAGCTAAACATTTAATTTGGGATACATTGTCTGTGGAAATCACCAAGTTTAGGCATTATTTAAAATTTATTAATGATGAAAGTGCACTAGTCAATTTAGCTACTCAAATATTGAAGTTGGCCAATGAAACTATGGAAAAGAAGCCTTTGAATACTACTCACAATGCTTTAAATTTCTTAAATTCTTTAACATATCAGAATTTACAAGACATTGAGATTAAGGACAGAGTAGCAATTGTGTTATGGGAAATGAAGTTTATAAACAAACATCAACTCATGAAAGTGGTGCAAGAAAAGGCGGATACAATCTCTTCTTATATAAAGGATTTCAAGCTTGATTTTAAAGATCTATTTGATGATGGTCCCCATCTTTTTGGGATGACGAAGGAAGGTTATTTTCCTAGGAGAAATATCACATTTTATTAGTACAGAATCACATGGACCATTCCAAATTTCAAGATTTAGTTAAAGGGTTAACATGAAAGATCATTTTAGAAAAATTGACAGAGGACTTTGAGATATTGGAGAAATTTTTAATTATTAAGAAAGGATTGACTGCTGTGTCTTATGAATCTTATGTGGATTTGGAGGTGTCAATTAGAGAGATGAAAGAATACGACACCACAAATGTGGAACAATGGAAGATCATGGAGAAATTCAAAAAGACCAAGTACATACTTCATTCATGAAGACAGGTGTTGCAGTTCGTGAAGTTGTTTGTTAGGGATACCTTGCAGTCACTAAGTTTGCTATAATCAAGCAATCTGTTGTTTGAATCAAGGCATGTATTTATTTTTCCCAGTTATTAGGGATATGGTTACAAAAAAATTGATTAACAAATTAATTGGTTATTGATCTTCTTGGGAAGAAATTATTTTTGTATATATTTGAATTTATTTGATGTATTGGGGGTTGGAACCCATATGTTTGGACCGATGTTTTTGAGAACTTATGATTTTTAAATGAAATAACAGAGACGAATGCTAGTTGAACTTCAAATATTCATGTGTCATTTATGTTACATTCCGTGCCTTCTTTCCATGTGATTGTCTTCTAAGTGTTTACCTACCATTCTATTTTCTTTCATATCTGAGCGTAGTGTTTAATAGTTTCAGAATTCATACATGTTATGCTCTGGCTATTGTTTCAGATATTTCACAAATATTTCTTCTAAATTTGATATGGAATTCATCTTGTGATGCTCTATATTGATGGACTATACATGTTTCTCCCCTATCACCTTAAAATGAATGAATGATTGTGACTAGATGATTATCTTGCCTTTGTTGGGATTCTGTGTACCAAGATTTGCATTATCTTTATCTATTTTGACTCCATTTCCCAATGGTTATATGTGTTGTTTCAACCATATGCATAACTTTAAATAGTTGATTTCAATATCTGGCCTTGTTAAAATTTATATCTGAGAGATCCCTCTCTGGAAAGAAAAGCCAGTTTCTTTTCAAAGTGGTTTTTGCTGTTACCTTAAGATTACCTTTACAACCTTGGGTATATTTTGAGTGCTAACAAATTGGCATTGTTACCAGGGAATGAAGGTGCAAATCATCCCTGGGAGGAACGACAAAGTTTATAAAGATCAAGAAAGATTTCTGTGGGAAAACATGAATTCTTGTTAGTGAAGAAGGTTGTATATTTGCCCTGGCGATTCCAGTTTAATATTATTTCAAGATTTCAACAAACATCATGGCTTCAAAAATAAATACACAAGGTAGTTTTGATACTAAAGTTTTACGAAGTTTGGAGGATCCAAAAAAATTATTTAAGAAAAAAGACAAAGAAAAAATAGATATTTCTCTATTTGGTGCATCATCTTCTCAAGATTTTCATAGCATCCTTGATCAAGAATGTGAAATTAATATTGAAAAGGGTTTGTTCAAATCTAAATATGAATCTAATCTTAAAAACATTGAATTCAACCCTCGTAGATTAGAATATTATTTACTTGGTTCCCTTTGGAGAGTTCTTCAATTGTATGCAAAGGTTGAAGAAGCACCTATTGTTCAAAACATTCAAAATTCCTCAGTCCCTCCAAATCCACCTAGGCCAATGGCAGCCAGGTTTGCTCCCTTACGTTTACCTGCTGTATTGCATGATCTTCCCCAAAATTATTCCCAGAGAATTTCCTTATCTGATGGAGAGGGAGGTATAACAACAAAGTAGCATGTAGCTAAATTTGAATATTTTGCTGACTTGGAGGAAGTTGATTATGGTGATGTTAAAATGCGGTTGTTTGCTCAAAGCTTATTAGGGGAAGCAAAGAAATGGTTTAAATTTTTTCCAGGTGCATCTATCCTGACCTTTCAATATTTCTAGAAAGGTGGGATGATAAACAAAGCCCTTTGCAACTTTTTTCCCAATACAATAGTCTCAAGAAAAGAGCTTTTGAATATGTTCATGAATTTTCAGGTAGATTTATGAGAGTTTATAATTCCATTCCAGAAGATATAAAACCTTCCACAGCTGCTGCTAAACTTCATTATGTTGCGGCCTTTGATAATGAGTTTGCATTTGCATTAAGGGAGAGAAAGTCAGCGAGTCTTGCTTCCATGTTCACAGATGCTTTAGAAGTGGAAGCAAATATGATGGAGAGTGGAAAGATGAAACAAAGAGACATTGATAGGAGGAAAACAAGAAAAGAAAATATGCCTTCTACTTCTTCTTCTGCTACTGATATTAAATTTGAAATGATGTTGAAAAAAATGGAGAATTTAATGGATAGATTGACTATGGACAATAGATCATTCAATAGAGAACAAGCTGATTCTCAAATCAGAAATCCAAATTTTAGAAGGCCAAATCCTCCTATGCCTCCACAAAACAAGCAAAGAGATATGAGAAACCTAGGGAATCAAGAAGAGCAACAGATTTGACCACCTTTCCCTGAGAATTATGTTGCAGATGAAGAAGACCCTGCTGAGAATGAAATTCATCTTTTGGGGAATTAGATTCAGAGATATACCTTACTAAAGAAGAACATCACATGCTTGCACATGAAGGTGGAAATGAGGATTTTTAAAGGGAATCAGAGCAGTATTAGAGGGGTTATTTACATGCTATGGATGATGTACAAAGGACGATCAGATTGAGAAATAGAGAAGTTGTTGTAAATAAAGGGAGGCTAAATTCAAACCAACCTTCTACCAGTTCATTAAATATAGAAAAAGGAAAGGAAATACAAAAAGAGCCTATTTTCAATAAAGAAGTTGAAAATAAAATAGAAAAAACAAAAGGAACAAAGTAGGTGGCACCAGTAGATGTAGAGAAAGTTAATTCTATCTTCAATTTGCAGAATGAAATTTCCAAGCTGAAAATCTATGTTCCTTTTAATTAGTTGTTGAGGAATAATGAGTACAGGGATACATTAACAAGGATGGTTAAAGGTCAAAGAGAATTTCAATTAGACATTTTAGAGTTGACAGATGATAATCCTACTATTTCATTTGGGCCAAAGGTTGAAAGTATAGATGATGAATAAGTTCCTCCTTTTTATTTAAGTTTGAATGTGCATGATATGGTTGTACATAATGCCATGTTAGATTCAGGAGCATCACATAATTTAATTC
This sequence comes from Pseudotsuga menziesii, assembly GCA_001517045.1. Lineage (NCBI taxonomy): Eukaryota > Viridiplantae > Streptophyta > Pinopsida > Pinales > Pinaceae > Pseudotsuga > Pseudotsuga menziesii. The sequence goes on from LPNX010835103.1 coordinate 220,346, forward strand.
CTAAAGGAGTAGTTGAAAGTTTGGGACTGGAAGTGACGAGACCATATAAAGATTTGTATTCCTTTGATTATAAGAGGGTGAAGTGTCTTGGTCTAATTAAAGATATGGTAGTGACTTTAAATAAACTGCCATCTAAAACAATAGTAATGGATGTTGTAGTGGTAGACATTCCACCAAAATTTGGAATATTGTTACCAAGGTCTTCGACTTCAAAATTAAAAGGTAGTTTACAAATGGACATGTCATATGCTACTATTCCTGTCCAAGATGGAAGTAGGAGGTTGTATAGTGAGAAAAGAACTCCTTATGTAGTAAGCAGTCAAGATAGACCTGATATTCATCATATATATGTTGTCGAGCACAAAGGATAAGAGTTTTGGGAGATTTAGAGCTTGTATTAAACTAGGTGAATGACAGTTATCAAACCAGACATCCCCGGATGAGAGGTTATAGAAATGAAGTATGGGATATGTTTGGTAACTATTTTACAGGACATACAATTAAGGTGGTTCCTAGATATGAGAACACGGTGGCTGATTCTTTGGCGATTGCTGTTGGTAAATTTAAAACCCCAAGTGCTGGTCAAAAGGAATATCAAGTGGATATTGTAAATAGACCATCTATACCTGATAATTCTAAATATTGGTAGGTATTTGAGGATGATATGCAGAAAAAAATATTTTTGGAATTGTCTGGAGAGTTTGTGAACACTCATATTGATGGTGAAAATGATAATTGTGAAAATTTCCAAGATGCTAAAGAAAGTGAAGAAGAAAAGATTAGTACTGAAAAATTGAAGGAAACTTTAGGAGGAAAGGATATCATTCAATTAAAAAGTAATTTTATACCAGGAAGTTTGATCCCTTTAGAGAATTTTTTTTATCATAATGATGTTGATAAAGATCCAAAAGTGAAACCTGCTGATAATGCTATTGAATATAGAAATATTGGTATTAAAGAGAATCCAAAGATTGTGAAGCTACCTAAAAATTTTCCTACAAAAGAAAAAGAAGAATATGTGAACTTGATGAAAAAGTATACAGATGTATTTTCTTGGAGTTATGAAGACCTTAAGGAATATGATACTTCAATAATACAACATACTATTACAATCAAACCTGGAGAAAAACCTTTCAGATAGAAACTCAGAAGAATAAATCCAAAGCCGTTACCAATTATTGAGAAGGAAATCAAAAAATTGTTTGATGCCAAAATTATTGTGACTTTAAGATTCTCAAGGTGGGTTGCTAATTTGGTTCCTGTTAGAAAGAAAAATGGAGAAATAAGGCTTTGCATAGATTTCAAGAATTTGAATAAGGTCTCAATGAAAGATAATTATCCTTTGCCGAAGATGGATCATATTTTGTAGAAAGTGGTCAGAGCATAAAGAATTTCAATGGTGGATGGTTTTTTAGGGTACAATCAGATTAAGGTGTTTCCTGAAGATTAAGAAAAGACTGATTTCACCACACCATGGGGCATGTTTATGTATGCAAATATTCCTTTTGGTTTGATGAATGCAGGGGCTACCTTTCAGCGTGCCATGGATATTGCTTTTGTAGGAGAAATAGGAAAATTTGTGCTAATTTATATGGATGACATCACAGTATATTCAAGGTTTGATAGAGAGCATATTCATCATTTGGAAAAAGTCTTTATAAAATGTAGAAAATTTGGTATATCATCCAAAAAAATCAAATTTCGCATTAGAAGAGGGAAAGTTGTTGGGACACATAATTTCAAAGGATGGAATAAAGATTGATCCTGATAGAGTCAGTGCAATTTTGAAGGTAGGAGAACCAATAAGCAAAAAATAAATACAATCATTCTTGGGACAGGTAAATTTTTTGAGAAGGTTCATTCCCAGTTTTGTTGAAATATTAATGAATATCACAAATATGTTGAAGAAGGGTCATGAAATAAAATGGACAGCAGAGGCTAAGAAATATTTTAAAGAAATAAAACAAGCCATTTTAGAAGCTCCTATGTTGGTGAGTCCAGACTTCACTAAATATTTCTTAATATTTTCATATGATTCATAACATACTATTGCTGCAGTTTTGTTACAGAAGAATAATGAGAACATGGAGCAACCTATAGCCTTTTTCAGTAAGATGTTGAGAGATGGGGAATTAAAATATGATATTATGGAGAATAAATCATATTATTTGGTTAAAGCATTGAAATATTTTAGGGTGTATATTCTTCATTCACATATAATTGGTTATGTTCCAACCAATGCAGTAAAAGGGATTCTCACACAGCCTGACCTAGAAGGAAGAAGAGAAAAATGGATAGCAACATTATTGGAGTATGATATAGAGATTATATCTACCAAGTTAATTAAAGGGAAGGGACCGGCAAAAACATTGACAGATTCAAAGTGTGAAGCTTTACAGCTTAATTTTTTATCTAGTCAATCTCATCAGTTGGACACAGGGGTGGAGGTAATGATTGATTTCACTACATCGCCATGGTATTCTGATATTGTTCATGTTCTTCAAAATTTACAAGCTCCTACAGGATTAAGTAAAACAAGAGCAAGATCTGTGAAGTTGAAAGCTACTAAGTTTTGTATTTTAAATCAGTACCTTTATTGGAAAGATCCTGGAGTGTGTTACTTAATTTCCTTTTAGAAAATGAATCCCAAAACACAGTGATATAATTTCATAAAGGATATTGTGGAGGACATCATTCTTGGAAAGTGACAACAAACAAAATTTTAAGAGCAGGTTCTTATTGGCCATCATTGTTTTCAGATGTGTACAAAGAAACTAGCACATGTCATCAATGCCATATTTTTTATGGTAAAAGAAAGGTAATCCCCCCTCCCTATTAATCCAATAACAATAGAAGCTCCTTTTCTGCAGTGGGGTTTGGATTTCATTGGAGAAATAAAACCAAATTCTTCAGGACAACATAAATGGATTCTGACACCCACAAATTATTTCACAAAGTGGATTGAAGAAATACCTACCAGGAGAGCTACTGAGACAGTAATTATGGATTTTCTTGAAGAAAATATATTGGCTAGGTTTGGGTGTCCTAGACGAATAGTGACTAATAATGCAACAGCTTTTAAATCCAAAAAGATGATTAATTTTTGTCATAAATACCATATTAGCTTAAATCATTCAACTGCTTACTACCCATAGGGAAATGGATTGGCCGAGTCTTCTAATAAGAGGTTGGTAAGGATTATTAAGAAGTCATTAGAAGATAACAAGAGAGCTTGGCACACCAAGATTAAGTATGCTTTGTGGGCTGATAGAATTAGCACTGAAAGGGTGATTGGAATGTCTCATTTTCAATTTGTATATGGAAACAAAGTCATTTTTCTAGCATCATTGGGTGTTCCAGTTATGAAATATTTTCAAGAACAACAAGAGGAACCAAATCACATGTAGAGAAGAATAAACCAAATTATCAAATTAGAGGAGACAAGGAATAAAGCTTATGATAAAGTGTAGGTACACCAAGAAAAAATGAAAAATACTTTTGATAGAAGGGTGAAAGAAGAACAGTTCCAAATTGATCACTTGGTGTTAAAATGGGATGCTCCTAAGGAAGATAAGCATGGAAAATTTGACCACATGTGGGTAGGTCCTTATGTTATTGCAGGTCACAGAGGGGAAAATGCATTTATCTTAGAATATCCAAATGGGGTTTCATTGGAGAGTAACCCTGTCAATGGAATATTTTTGAAGCATTACCTGTCCTAAGGTGGAGGGTAAAATTTGTACCATAGTTTGTAAATATTTATTTTCTTGAAAGCAGTACAGATGGTGAACTGAATATTTTTGAAGCCTAGAGTGAAGGCCCTAATATTCAGGAGGTTAGCCATTTTTCTTTATTTAGAAAAGATATATCAGAGAAAAAGTAAAAAGTTTGAAGATTTGGATACAAAAGTTAGAGACAGGCACCTGGTCTATGAGTTCTTGGATACCTCATAGGAAGGATATCATCCCCAGTTGGAGCCAGTTGTTAACACCTCTATGTTGAACAGTTCAGGAAGAAGTGTGGTCGAGAAATGATAAAAGGATACATAAAATTGGAAAAGCTTGGTAGTCTTGAGTCCATTATTAAAAGTGCGCATTTTGGTTAATTCATTGCAAAATTCAAAGGTATAAATTTACAAGTATAAAAATCTACAGTTAACAATTGATCCACTGGGGGAAAGTTGCACAAGGGAAAATATCTATGGTTGGAAAATTTTTGCTAGAGAGGCGGAAGTGGTTAATGAGGAAGAAATATCAATGGCTAAGTAATAAAGTGAATAAAATCTATGGTTGTGAGATAGTCCGTAAAGTAAAGATGCACACTTGAAAAAAATGAGAAAGGCTAGTGGATTTCATAAAACAGATTTTGATCCAACAGTTTAAACAAGAAGTGCAATATTATCAAAGGTCATTATTTATTCCGAAGTGTGAAGCTGTGAGATGATTAAAAAGGATGAGTGGTAGTGGAATTTAAACCGCTTCCCACATGGTGACTTTTGGTGAGTTCTGCTGAGGAAAGTGGTAAAGGAAAAACCACTTGGTAAGGGCCCCAGAATAGTCCGTTGTATAAAAATTGAAGTTGACCTAGGTAAAAGTCATTTCAATTGCATGTTGTGGGTGAAAGAGAAGTGGAAAGTGCACCATCTTTTCCAAAGTCAACTTCTACGTATCCACAGTTACAGGTAAGCCTTGAAACACTGAAACTTTGTTTTAAGAATTGTCACCATTGTTTATTATGGAGAAGGAACAGGGTTCGGGAGTATTGTGCAGAGTCTTGGATGAGAGAGAAGAGGTTGTTGTTGATAGGGAGAGGAATGTATGTGACCCTATTCTGTCAGTTGGTAGTGTATCAGTTTCAAAGGAGTATTTGTGGCAGTATAATTCACAAGGGAATGATATTATGAATGTCTGTAGTTCTTTCTCATATTATTTTTCTATTGAACAAACCCTGCCTTTTCTTGAATTTGTTGAATTGTGTGTGAATAGTTATTCCTCCTCTGAAAGAGTAATTATGAGCCATACCACATCAAAAATACTTTGTAAAGTTGATGCGAAAACTATTCGCAAGATATTAAGTCTGCCTGATAATTTCCCTAATAGCTGTGAGTCTTTAAATGAACTGTCCAAATTTAAATTTTATTTGATTGTTAAATGGAGGAAAATTAAAATATTTTTTTGTATCCCCACTGAGAAGAAGACAAGATCCACCCATGCTTATTAGACCAATCCAGTTAGTATCTATGCATGTAACACAAACATGGTTACAAGATTTTACCCTCTGAGTAACTCATCTATTGTGCAACTTCCTTTTTCTTTTACCTTTGTTCCCATTGTAAAAAAGGTTTTACCTTTCAGTAATTCTATCACTCGTGTTTTATCTATCGTGCCCCATTAATTTGTCTGCATGTGGCATTGTCATCCAAAAGAAAGACCCTAAAGCCTCAATTCACTAGAGACGAGCACAAATATGACCATTATGTTGACATCTTCAACACCATGGTCACTTATTCTGACCTAAGTAAAGTTATTCGAGAGGCCCAAACCCAAGGTGTGGTGTGCCAGGACCCCTATCACCTCTAGGAAATCAATTCGTCCCGATTTGTTTGTCCTCACAATTTTTATTTTCCATAATTCATCACCCAGTTCTAAATTATGTATTCACTAAATTGATGGTCCAACATATCCAAAAAATATTCCAAAACATTTTGTGTTATAACTAGATATGTTGTGTTTTATTGATCTCCCATCTTTGCAAGTTCTCCATGAAGAAAATATATCCATGTCTTATCACAAATTAAATACCCTTGAAATAAACCATATTTTATCTCAACACATGAAAGAGGGGTCTAATATAACCCATAGCTCACCTTCTCCTTATGAAACACTTATTTTATCTGATAATTCAAGGAAATCCATATCCCTAATTTGCACCATAATTAGGTTATGATAGTGACAATAGGGTAGGTGACACTATTTTAGGTTTCCTAAGTTTCCTAAACCATTTTTATAGGGTCATGACCCCAAAATTCGACCTATGTAGTTACCTATCTCAATTCATCCACATCCAATTGTCAAAGCTTCCTGCTATGGAAAAATTTTGATATCCATCCTACCTCTTCTACATGTTTTTCTGCCAAAATTATTAGCATTACAAAATCCTGAACCTCAAGGTCAGAGATGAAGGAGAAAATTAGTTACATATTTATGATTCAAATGATCTGATCCTAAGAAATCCTAGCAACACTAAATACAAAGAATTTTCAAACAAAGTGTTAATGCTTAAATCTTGCACACATGCGACATTTTCATAGTTTACATAGTGAGGCGTCAACAAAATATAGCATGCATCCCACCCAAGACATCCTCATCAAATACAAGAAGGAACATGAGTCCATAAATTCCAAAGAACATTCAAAAGAAAAAAATACATGTACAAATATATGTTTATAAGCTCTACCATGTGTGTTACCATTTTGGTTCCTACACATTATCTATGCAGGGTTTCCTCCGATATCCATGTGAATGTCAAAATGGTGGGATATCAACCACATTAAAGGCTCATGAAAGCTCCATAACCTCAAAAAAATTGAATTTGTATCCTCGTGTACTTGGGCTCATTGAATATCTCCCATTGTGTACCTTAAATCTAGTTCATGAGGTGATGAGGTTCACATTTGGATCTATTTGTTTCTTGGTCGCCTATTGGCCTATAAAAGGAATCCATTGGGAATACATATTGTAAGAAGAAATTATAGCAAGGTTAGGCTATTGGAAATGTGATAGAGATCGCTTATATCTTAGCTCTTCCCTCTTGTTAGAATCCTCCAAGCTCCCTTTCCACCTTCCTCCAAGGGGTAAGTATTCTTCTCATTTGTTATTCAAGCTACTTGGAATATAGTGTGGGAAAAATAGACCTTCATAAGAGGGATTTATTTCCTCCTTTTGGATCTCATAGATCCTAGGATTTTTTTGTTTGACCATTGGGAAATATAAAACTGATTTGGGTTTACTGGTTCTTGGAGTTTTCATTCCTACCCCTTTTTCTTCCCTTTATTTTGTTTCATGTTCTTTGTTTTTATTTTGTTTTACTACAAACCACTTGTAGGATCACATAAGATATTACCACCCCAAAAATGTATCCTAAATAAGAAATGAATTAAAAGTTAATTGACATCACTAATCAAGTATTTAGTCAAACCCCTATTTCCCCTTAAATTTTTTCTGGTTGCACAAGAAACAATGTAGAGTTTGGCACAAGATTCAATGTGGGGTTAATTCAAAATTTTCAAAATCAGGTAACAATGGAAAAATCCCTCCAATATCATATTTTTTAACTTTCTCCAAAATATCAGATCCAAAATATGTTTCGAAACCAATTTTTTTTGTTTTGAATCTACCCTTCTTGAACCAAATCTATGTACCAGTCACTAGGTGTTAGTTTTTCTTGATCTTATTAGCTTAATTAGGATATTTTCCTGAAACAATAGCAAGTTCTACAAGATGCATAAGATAGAAATATACACAAGACATAAATATTTTCACTAGGGAAACCATAAAGGAGAAAACCCTACAAACTTCCTCAAAATACTACAGTCACAAGGACTGTGTAATAATATGATCAATCCCATTAATAAGAAGTATTCAACAGCTATATATCTCTCCTGTATTTTCTCTATCTCTCTCTCATGTGAACTCAAGTGAGTGTAAGGTGTGTATAAATGAGGGAGGAATCCTCCCTATTTTTACCTTTCATGTGACTGACTAAACACATTACTGGGCTGACCTGTTTCACTAAAAAGGTTGACTTCTCCTAGAAAGACTCCAAATACACATTACATGATGTCACACTAGGGACTATTACTCTGACTTACAATGGCAGTTGTACCTCAAGGTCTAGACACAATAAATACATCCTACAAGGAGGTAAGCACATCTCCAATGGGGGTACATCAACATACAATGATAATATACATCATAATATATTCCAAAGTTACAGATACATTAACCCTCCCTATTAAATAGGAAGGCATTCTCTCTCTTCCACATTCATCAACACATCAGGTCAACTATTCATCATGGAGTCATCATCATAGAGTCATAGATTCATCATCATAGTTGTTGTCATCATCATATTCTTATCATCGATCATCAAATGGTACTATATGTCATTGAAAGTTTCTACAGAGACAACCCTTTTTCATGTTGGGTGTAGGCCTAGTCTTCATCCAGGTCTTCATTTCATGTCCAAGCAATCCATCACACAAGAACTGTCCAGGACCTTATTTAGATTTCCATGGAAATAACTTAGGTCTTCTACCTTTATCTCTTCGTATTGTTGATGTGTTTGTAACTTCGGAATCTATTCACTTGTATATCTTATGTCTTGTAACCCGATGTTTATTCTGGGAAGTGTTTGTAGTGTATTTGAGTCATGTCATGCCCTGATGTTCCTATCGGGAGATTAAATAATGTAAACAATTCATGCCAAGTCATTGTGGGTAACCTTCCTATTGTTCAAGGGTTAAAGTCCCCATAGTTTCGGGGCCCTAGGGTTATTAGAATCTCCTAGAGAAGTCGGCCCTAGTGAGTTTTTGTCAAGTTGGGAATTAGTATAAATAGAGAGTGAACCTCTCTATTTATCACACACTCACTCACACTTAGTCGTAGTGCATAGATGAGGAAGAAGAAGTTGTTAGGGCTAGAAAGAAAGAGGTTACAGCTGTCGAGATATCATCTTACTATTTTGTGGTTTTACTTTTTGTGATGATTCTATCTCTGAGGAAGTTGCGGTGTTTTCTCCATTTATGGTTTCCCCGAGGAAAAAAATTGTGTTCATTGTCTCTTGTGTTTGATTGTTGTGCTTGGTATTCTCTCAGTTAAAGATCCTAATATAATTCTAGCTTAAATGATAAAAATCTAACATGGTATTAGAGATAACATGAGAAGAAGACATTGTGCAGTTGCGGAAACTAGGGCTTCCTACTTTTTGGATCTCTCTCCATAGAGTTTCAGCAAAAGAAGGTTGGGCTAACTCTCCTCTCCAAGGTGCATGTTTTTGTTGAAGCAGAATCTGATTCTGAGCATTTTTAGTTTTTGACCCTGTTAAGTCAGTGATTTGTTTCTTCAAATTTTGAACTTGGCCTTTATATTTTTGCTTTATTTTTTATCCTTTACATTTTGAAGGGGTTTTTTTAGTCATTATATCAAATGATGGATTCATAAATCATATCTTGAGCATAGTCATTACTCAAACAGCTTTTAAACTTCATGCAAAATGCCTAAAAGCTGTAAAACAACGATAAAATAGCCTTAATATTATTCTTGTAGCATTGGAGCCAAAAATTAATGAAAGGGCACTACAAGAATATCGCGACCCTCATTTCTTCCGATTTTTTAGCAAAATTTGGCATGTTTTCGAATTGATGAGTGATTAATCACGTGTTCTGGAGAGTTTGCTACGTGATATCTCAGGAATCATCATGAGAATAAGTGGTTTCATATCGTGAGGAAGGGCGTGGTCATCATGAATCATAAAGCAGTTTATCACGACAGATGGCCGGTTAAATCAAGTTTAATCTAAGGAGAGTTACTTCTTATCTCTTTCTCAAAGCTGAGGAGTTAATGGAATGATGGTGTCTGCCTAAAAACATGGAGATTGCAGTTGCAGAGCCTAGTGGAGGTTTTCTTAGTCACACAGGAAATTAGAGCTTCTTCAGCTTGACACCTGGAGTTAAATTCGACCTTGAAAGACACCTGTATCCTTCAAGCCAGTGCTTAAATAGCATGAAGAGTAGTCAAAAGTATCTACAGTCAGGTATTCCACGATAAGCCAATATAACTGAAAATTTGGGGCTTTTTCGGTGGGGTTCATTCTATCAAAATTGATCGAGGGAAATGATAAATTATGCTCTTAAATGAAATTTCAACCAAAGAAATAACTGCCTAAGACATTCTGAGATGTTCTATTAAGTGGAGGACTGAAAAATAGCTCTATGTTGAGCTATTCATTTGTTGAAGTTTGAAAGAGTCTGGGTTGAAAACTGTGTATGTTTTAGCACTTAAATTTCACAAAAAGATCTGATACTTATACACAGTGGGATAAATGAGTTGAATGACTAAGATTGCAGGGAGACCTAGTGTCATTTTTTATACTAAAGCTACAGGAAGCATAATGTGAATAGATTGTAGATTGTTTTTTTTTGCTCATCCAACACACAAGTAGTCTCCAGTTAAGATGAGAAGCCAGTGATTGATATCACATTTGCAAAGTCTTAACTGTGAAGAAATTGTTGATAGGTGATACCAAAAAGGGTTTGAGGATTGATGTTGGTATTAATACACATGGGTAAGAATACATGCTGGAGATAGACAGCCATTAGAACAACTAAATTGAGTGACAATCCTCAGTTGCAGTGAAGAGTCTGAAAAATTCAAATGATCTAAGTTTTTCATATTTGTGATAAAACTCATCCTGTATTAAGAAAACAAAAAGGAGCAATAAAAAAAGATTAAGGAGAACTGTTTTTTGAAACTTGAGAGATTTGAAAAAGAAACATCACCTATCAGGTTATCAATTGAACCCAAGAAGCCAGACAGTTTCCAGCCCTTAGAGACAGATGGGTAAGAGTGGTAAGATAAATAGAGCAGAAACTACTGATGTAGGTTGGATTGAAAAACTCCCTAGGTGTGTTGAATTATTCCAACAGGCTGGTTGGATGGAATTTTTCAAGAAGATAGATGGGTATAATGCTGAAGTTTCTTGTAAATTTGCACAATGTTTTAAAAATTACATGGTGACCTTTGACACTCCTAAGTTCAAGCTGACAGTGGAGTTGATTGCAGAAGCTACAGGGATTAAGAATGAAGGTGAACAATGGTTTAAGAAAGTTCCCTTTACCTTTGATCCTCAAAGATATCTCTTACCAAATGTCACCCCAGACTGGAGTAAGGGCATCCTTATTCAAAATTTCAGGAAGGAATGGGTTGAACCAATCAAAAGTTTGCAGAGTTATATTACTTGCGAGAGTAGGTATGCTTATGTATTTAAGTACCACTTCAGATTTCTGCAACATATGGTGGGGGTGTCCAAGATGAGTCTTCCATTCTTTTTATTAAAAATCTTGCAGAAAATGGCTAACAGGGTCAAAGGGCATATGGACCATTCTTCTCAGTCCATCTTTCATCATGGGCTAATTAAGTTGATTATCAGCATTGTTTTGCAGCATGAAGGGAAGACCTGGGACTTTTTCACCTTTTGGTCTGGCTTTCAAATCAAACAAGAAGATCAACAACCTAAGAGGCAAACAGACAAAGGGAAGGTATTGATCAGAAAATTAGGTCAGAAAGCTAAACTTGAAGACAAGAAGGATGTCAAAGTTGAGAAGGCAACATAATAGGTGGAGGTTGACAGTAAACCCTAAGTGTTTTCAGTTGGTATTACAGATAGGTATTCATTGTTTTCAAAAGAGAAGTTGCAGCCTAGGCAGCAGTTGACACCAGCAAAAGTTTCCAAGGAAACTAAACTTGTAGTTACATAAGAGGTTGCTGCACTTAAGGAGGAATTTCAGACCAAGAAAAGAAGTCCACTCACCATTCTCTCAGATGATGAGGGATATTTACTAGAAGAAGATCAACCTGTTGATAAAACTGAAGATGAGGCTAAAGGATGCAGAGAATTCTCCACTTCAAAAATTAAAACAATCAAACCTAATAGGAAGAAGAAGAAAAAGTTTGAAGTGATAGCCCCATATTGCAGGCCTAAAACTAGGCCAACAAATAAGCTAAGATGGAATATGAAGAAACTGCTCAATCCTAAATTGAATTCCAAGCAATTGACTGTCTTGAATGATACTTCCTCAAATGAAGAGCCAGAAATTGGTAAAATGAACATTAAAATCAAGGGAAAAACAGTTGCTAAATCTTCCTCTTCTTAGCCTGCAAAAGTAAAAGGATTATCACAGTCTGTAAAAGAGTTAAGGCAGCCTGAGTCTGAATTGTTTGCCATATTTCTTGAAATAAGAAATGAACTTTTAAAGCAGCAGCAGAAAGAAAAAAGCTGAAATACCTCCTGTTGAAGATCAAGAATGGGAAGATGAAGATGAATTTATTCTTAGGCAAGAAGGTATTCTGAAAGACCCTAATATTTCATACCTATTAAATAAGGGGTTTGACATACCTGAGATCCCCAGTTTTGAACAAGAGATCATGACAGGAAGGTCAGTTGACCCAGATAAAGAAATCTTGCAGAAAATTATTAAGCAGTTCAAATAGCAGATGAAACAGATGCAAGAGGTCAATGAGGGGCTGATGATGGCCAACAGAAGGCTTAGAAAAGATCTTTATGATGTCAATGACCATTTTCAGGAGCTGACAACAGTGTCTAAAGAGGTTCTAAAGAGAAAAAGAATTACTGACTTGCACTATACAGAGTTGGAGAAGACAGTCAAGGACTTGCAGCAGGAAAATGGGGAGCTCACCAAGAAGATAACTGACCTGGAGCAGGAGCAGAAGAAAGCTAAGAGGAAATCTCAAGTATTAGATGGCATTGCTCTGCTAGCTGAGGCAGCAAAAGAGCTATGAGTCAGTTGTTAAATTAGTTACTTGTTATCTTTTTGAGAAATATATTAGTTAGTGTTTACTATTTTTAGAAAATCTTATGTTTTGTAATTTTGTACAATTTACCTTACCTCATCGAGTGGATGGAAGACAGTTAGGGTTTTTGACCCCTAACTGATTTTGTAAAAAACACTATTTAGAGAGATTAGAAGATCATTGAGAGGGTTCGATTTTTGGGATAGCTTCAAGAGGTCTGTAGACTTGTCCATGAGTTCAGACTTGTTCATGAGTTAAGTATCAAAGCTCTTGTATGCATTTGATGATGAAATTATGAGATATATGACACTTTTACCCTTCAGTTTCTGTGTTGGCTTCATTGTTCATCTTTTCTAGTTGCTTAATTGATATACTCATTATTGGTTTATGTTTATATGCTGGTGATGCTTGTCTTTTATGAATGAACTTCAATACTTTATTCTGTTGGATCTTGTTGAATGTATTATGCATATTTGTCTTATTTTGTTTATGATTTAGTTATTACTTTACTTATGAGTGTATTCCCTGTCTTTCCCCGAAAGTTTACAACCACTAAAATTTTCCAGAAAACCTAAAACCTACTTTGTTTTATCAAGTTTTATTTGAGATTGTGTTGGCTTGTTTCTCTGGCCTTAGAAACAATTTCTGGCACAAACATATTTGGCATCATTGCCGGGGATGAAGCTGAAGCATATCTTCCCTGGGATACTCATCTATTTTACTGGTTTAAGAGGTGGACTTAAACCAGCACTTTTGAAGGCTAATTTTTCACCAAAGTTGTCACAGTGGCTTCTAGAGGAGTGGGAACCAGAAACAGACCTACTTCACCATTACATTCATGGGTTTCATACCCTGAACAAATATTGAAAATAGCAAGAAAAATCAGAAGTTCTCAATCTTTACCAGCCCTCTGTGACCTTGACCAGTTGGGTGCTTCATTACATTCAGCTGAAACCTCACCTTGGATTAAGCCTACTATACCTGATAGCTCTTTTCAAATCTTTACAAATCCTCAATCCTTTAGAAAAGACAAAGCTGCCTCTCCTTGTAAAATACCTCTTTTTCAACTGAAATTAGGTAAAATTTCTTTTCAATCAATTTCAAGTCAAGCTTCTTCTTCAAAACTAGTCAGTCCAAAGATGGCAACCCAAAACCCTCCCATAGACATGATGGACCGGATGGTTGCAGCCAGGTATGCACCATTAGTCTTACCTCAGCCTTTACATGCATTGCCTGGAGGTGATTACCAGAAGTATATGCCCAAGTTCAATGGACAGGGAGAAACCACTGCTGAGGAACATGGAGAGGCTTTCCTGAGTTATGCTGACAATCAAAACATTGAGATCAAAGATGTATGGATGAGGGTATTCGTTCAGAGCCTTGATGGGGATGTAAGGAAATGGTTCAGAGAGTTTCCTTCCAACTCCATCACTATAATTGAAGAGCTCCAGGATCTCTTCATGAGGCAATGGGGAGACACAAAAGATCACACCTACTATATAACTGAGTTTGGAGCTCTCAGAAGAAAAAAAGAGGAGACCATTGCATATTTTTCCAAAAGGTTTAACAAAATGTATAGTAGGATTCCAGCAGAAATTAAGCCTACTGAAACATCAGCTAAACTCACCTATGCCAATTCCTTTGACCATGAATTTTCTCTATTATTAAGAGAAAGGAGACCTGTCACCTTGCTGAACATGCAAGATGCAGCATTGGAGGTTGAGTCCAACTTATTGGCTTCAAACAAACTTAAGAAAGAAACATATCAGCAGCTTTATGATAAAAAGGGAAAGAAGGAAGCAACTTCAGGAAGTTCTGATCCTCATACTACTGAAAGCAAGATTGATGAAATGGCCAAGATGGTAAATATTCTCATTGCAAAATTGAATAAATTAGAGCTTGAAAAGAATTCTGGAAAACCTGCTCCAGAAGTTGAACGAAATCCAAATAACCAGAATCAGTTCAGATGGAAATTTGCTCCTAGATTCATACCAAGAGAGCGTAGGAACAATGATATCCAGCGAGAAAGGAGAGAAAATGAATATCAGAGAGTGCCCCCACCTCTTCAGAACAATGTAGCTGATGAAGAAGAAGTTGATGAACAACTGCTTTTTGAAGAGACTGAGACTGATCAGGGTATGAACCATTTTGGAGATGGATTCTCTGGAGGTTTTGTTACTGAAGAAGAGTTTCTGAATGCAGAATATAATGATGCTGACATGTTTGAAGCTGAGGATGACCTGGATTTAGAAAAGACTGCTGTAACTGCTGCTGCTCATCAGAAGGGACCCAAGAAGACTATAAATCTCAGATCAGGCCCAAAGCAAGTGGTGCAAGCCTCAAAGAAGAAAGCAGCTGTCCCTGTTGAAATTGTCCCTGCTAAAAAAACAGTTGATCTTGTGCTAGAAAAAAGACAAGTTGCAGAAAAATCAAGGAAGACTCTACAGGTGGAAGAGGTAAACAAATCTGTTCAGAATTTCAATTTGGAGAATGAGTTAGGGAAGTTAAAGATTCATGTTCCTTTAACTGAGTTAATAAATAATCCCTCATACAAACAAACAGTCTTGAAAGTGATGAATTTAGCAAGTAATCAGCCTGTTTCAGACACAGTTAATCTGCAGGAAGAAAACCCTAGAATCTTTATTGGATCAGCCCTAGCTAAAAAAAATGAAAATGAGGCTGGTGCTTCACCTCGTTTCTATGTCACCTTGACAGTCCATGAGCAAATGATTCACAATTGCCTTTTAGATTCCATAGCATCCCACAATTTGATGCCAAAGGCTGTTATGGAAGCTTTGGGCATGAGTATCACTAAACCTTCCCATGACCTATATGCCTTTGATTCCCGAGCAGTGAAGTGTCTTGGAGTAATAAAGGACATGGTTGTCAGCCTAGCTCAGTTTCCCATGAAAAGTGTGATAATGGATGTTGTGGTAGCTGATATAACCTCAAAGTTTGGTTTGCTTCTATCTAGGTCATGGGCTAAAAAGGTTGGAGGAACCTTACAAATGGACCTTTCATATGCCACCATTCCTGTGTTTGGTGGAGAAATTAGAAGGCTATACAGAGAGCTGCAGTTTTCTTACATAGTGACAGATGATAAAAATCCCACAAATCACCCACTGTATTCTATTGATAGAGACCTTGGTACGTGCATGCTACATTTCAGTGATGAGGATAATTCTGCTGGTCTATTACAAGTGGAAAAGGGACAGCCAACAAAACACAGCAGACAGGAAGAAGATGCACTGTGGAAATTATATTTTGATGGATCCTCATGCAAAGAGGGTGCTGGAGCTGGAGTTCTTCTCAAATCTCCTGGGGGTGAAACAGTGAGGCTCATGTACAAGTTGGAATTTGTTACTACAAACAATATTGCTGAGTATGGGGCTTTTCTATTGGGATTAAAAGCTGCAAAGGATTTGGGCATTCAGCAGATTGCTGCATTTGGTGACTCCGAACTAGTTGTTCAGCAAGTTAAGAGAAACTATCAAGTGAAGCAGGGTTTGTTGAAGATTTATCGGAATGAGGTATGGGACATGCTTGAAAACTATTTTGTAGCTTTTAATATTACTTACATTCCAAGAGATTATAATCAGACAGTAGATTCATTGGCTTTAGCTGCCACACACTTCAGAATCCCTAAAACCACTCAGCTGAAATATCCAATTGAAATAAGGTACAGACCTTATGTACCTGATAATGTAAAACAATGGAGAGTGTTTGGAGATGATACTAAGATTAAAAGGTTCATTGAACTTACAGATGAGTTTTCAAATTCCTTAATTGATCAGGATGAGAATGATGAAGAAGAGCAGCTGGATGAAATTGCTGCAGAAGAGATAGCAGGTCATAAGATCATTGAATTGAAGAGTAATTTCATTCCCAAAGGTTTGGTACCTCTGGAAAGAATATTTACAAAGGATGATACACCCTCAAAGCCTGTTGTTCAGTCTTCAAAAGAGAATGTGATAGACTGCAATACTGGTTCAGCTGAACATCCTAGAATGGTCAAAATTTTTAAATCATTGATAGCTGAACAAAGAAATAGATATATCAAGCTGTTAAAAGAGCATGTAGATGTATTTGCATGGTCCTATGAGGAACTAAGAACTTATGATACAGGAATCATACAGCATAAGGTTCCTTTAAAGCCAAATGTTAAACCATTTCATCAGAAACTGAGAAGGATCAATCCATCTTTGTTTCTCGTAATTGAAAAAGAAGTGAAGAAGCTGTTGGATGCAAAGATAATAATGCATCTCAAGTATTCTTCCTGGGTGGCTAATTTGGTCCCTGCCAGAAAAAAGAATGGAGAGATCAGATTATGTGTTGATTTTAGAAACCTAAATAGATCTTCTTTAAAAGACAACTATCCTCTTCCTAAGATTGAACAGGTATTGCAGCAAGTGGTTGGAGCAAAAAGGATCTCTATGGTGGATGGTTTCTCAGGGTACAATCAGATTGCAATGCACCTTGATGATAAGGAGAAGACAACCTTTACAACTCCCTGGGGGACATTCATGTATGACAAGATGCCTTTTGGCTTGATGAATGCTGGAGCAAACTTTTAGAGAGCAATGGATATTGCCTTTGTGGGAGAAAAAGATAAGTTTGTGGTTATTTATTTGGATGATATTACTATTTTCTCACAGTTGGATGATGAGCATTTGAAGCATTTGAGGCAGACCTTCCTAAAATGCTGAAAATTTGGCCTTTCTCTAAATCCCAAGAAGTCACATTTTGATGTGCAAGAAGGTAAACTACTTGGTCACTTGGTGTCTGCTGATGGCATCAGAATAGATCAAGAAAGAGTGAAAGCTATAATGAAGATCAGTTTTCCTAGGAGTAAAAAGGATGTTCAATCATTCATTGGCAAAATCAATTTTCTACGGTGGTTTATTCCCAACTTTGCTGAAACCATTAAATATATCACAGCCATGCTCAAGAAGGATCAAGAAGTCAGGTGGACTCCTGAGGCAAAGGTTGCATTTGAGAAAATTAAAATATCTCTTACTGAAGCACCTATATTGGTAAGTCCTGATTTTATTAAAGAATTCCTTACTTTCTCATTTGCATCAGAAGACACAATTGCAGCTGTCTTACTTCAGAAGAATAAAGAAGGATTGGAACAGCCTATTGCCTTCTTCAGTGAGACTCTCAGAGATTCTGAGCTGAAGTATAGTATATTGGAGAAACATGCTTATGCTCTGGTAAAGGCTTTGAAATTTTTCAGAATTTATGTCCTGCATTCAAAAGTCATTTCATTTGTTCCAAATGCTGCTGTGAAAGATGTCTTAACACAGCGTGATAGTGAAGGCAAGAGAGGCAAATGGATTGCAAAGATTATGAAGTATGATGTGGAGATCAGACCTACTAAGCTTGTTAAGGGACAGGGTTTAGCCAAGCTGCTAGCTGAATCAAATTGTCAGGCTCTGGGATTGTATGTTATGGCTGAAGAAA
>LPNX010835103.1:238479-273333 GCA_001517045.1 Pseudotsuga menziesii
GATCAAGAAGAAGATCAAGCAGCACTGAAAAAAGAGAAGATCATGGATTTTTACTCAGCATCTACCTGGTATGCAGACATAGTGTATTTTTTGTTGTTTTTACAATGTCCTAAGCATTTGGATAGGAAGGCTACTCGATCTTTAAAGCTTAAAGCTACTAAGTATTGTTTGGTGGAAGACCAATTGTTTTGGAAAGATCCTAGGGGTATCTTGCTTAGGTGTCTGGATCAATCAAAGATAGGAGGAGTGATTTCTGACTCTCATGAGGGTCCTTGTGGGGGGCTCAAATACTGGAAAACAACAGCCTACAAAATTTTGAGAGCTGGATACTATTGGCCCACTTTGTTTGCAGATGTTTATCAGCAGGTAAGGGCCTGCATCCCTTGTTAGAAATTTGCTGGTAAACAAAAATTGTTGTCTTTGCCTCTAAAACCCATTGCAGTCAATGCTCCTTTCCAGCAATGGGGTCTAGATTTTATTGGAGAAATTAATCCAGCATCTTCAGGACAGCATCACTGGATTTTAACAGCAATAGATTTTTTCACTAAATGGGTGGAAGCCATTCCTACAAGGAATGCCACAGACAGGGTAATCATGGATTTCATTGAGGAAAATATCCTGAGCAGGTTTGGCTTCCCTCAGAAGTTAGTGACAGATAATGCTAAGGCCTTCAAGTCTAAAGCAATGATAGCATTTTCTGAAAAGAACGGTATTTTGCTAAAGCATTCCACTCCTTATTACCCCCAGGGTAATGGCTTGGCTAAATCCTCTAATAAGAATATCATTCAGAGCAATAAGAAGCTACTAAAGCATAACAAAAGATCACGAGATTCAATGCTGAAATATGCATTGTGGGATGATAGGATCACAGCGAAACAAGCAATTGGAACTTCTCCCTATCAGTTAGTATATGGTACAGAGGCAGTTTTCCCTGTTCATTTGGGGATGTCAGTGATGAAATTTCTCCAGAATGCTCAAGAGGAGCCAGATGATATGCAGAGAAGAATATTTGAGATGATAGAGTTACAACAAAACAAGGAAAAGGTGGATGAAAAGGCACAGTTGTACAGAGCCAAGATCAAAAGTAGATTTGATAGAAACAACAAAGAAAATACCTTTTCAGTTGCTGATATGGTTCTAAGGTGGGATGCAAGAAAGGAGCAAAAGGGTAAACATGGTAAGTTTGACAATATTTGGTTTGGCCCTTTCTTGGTGTCAAAACTTTTGGAAAATAATACTTTTATCTTGCATTCATTGGAAGGTGAGGAATTGTCCAGCCCTGTTAATGGGCGATTCCTCAAGCATTTTTATAGTTTATAAGAGCATTTTCACTTGTCATTGTACATACTGGTGTGAGTGAAGCATAATAAGACTCCATATCCTAATGGAAGTTTTCCAGACATATAGATAAGATAGCAGATAGAAGGCACTGGTCTACAGGTTCTTGAAGCCTCGCAGGGAGGTCTTCATCTCGCAGCTGGAGCCAGATGTTAAGTCAATGATTTGTTTCTTCAAATTTTGTTTGATTTGTTTTTATTTCAAGTTACTTTTTTAATTTAAGTTTGATTATTTGCTTCTTTTAGGAGAATTTTTGGTTGTTAGATGAAATTTTGAACTTGGCCTTTATATTTTTGCTTTATTTTTGATCCTTTATATTTTGAAGGGGTTTTTTTAGTCATTATATCAAATGATGGATTCATAAATCATATATTGAGCATAGTCATTACTCAAACAGCTTTTAAACTTCATGCAAAATTCCTAAAAGCTATAAAACAATGATAAAATAGCCTTAATATTATTCTTGTAGAGCTGGAGCCAAAAATTAACAAAAGGGCGCTACAAGAATATCACGACCCTCATTTCTTCCAATTTTTTAGCAAAATTTGGCATGTTTTCGAATTGATGAGTGACTAATCACGTGTTCTGGAGAGTTTTCTGCGTACTGTCTCAGGAATCATCATGAGAATAAGTGGTTTCATATCGTGAGGAAGGGCGTGGTCATCATGAATCATAAAGCAGTTTATCACGATAGATGGCCGGTTAAATCAAGTTTAATCTGAGGAGAGTTATTTCTTATCTCTTTCTCAAAGCTGAGGAGTTAATGGAATGATGGTGTCTGCCTAAAAACATGGAGATTGCAGTTGCAGAGCCTAGTGGAGTTTTTCCTAGTCGCGCAGGAAATTAGGGCTTCTTCAGCTTGACACCTGGAGTTAAATTCGACCTTGAAAGACACCTGTATCCTTTAGGTCAGTACTTAAACAACATGAAGAGTAGTAAAAAGTATCTACAATCAGGTATTCCATGATAAGCCAATATAACTGAAAATTTGGGGCTTTTTCGGTGGGGTTCGTTCTATCAAAATTTATCGAGGGAAATGATAAATTATGCTCTTAAATGAAATTTCAACCAAAGAAATAACTGCCTAAGACATTCTGAGATGTTCTGTTAAGTGGAGGACTGAAAAATAGCTCTATGTTGAGCTATTCATTTGTTGAAGTTTGAAAGAGTCTGGGTTGAAAACTGTGTATGTTTTAGCACTTAAATTTCACAAAAAGATCTGATACTTATACACAGTGGGATAAATGAGTTGAATGACTAAGATTGCATTTTCGATACTAAAGCTACAGGAAGCATAATGTGAATAGATTGCATATTGTTTTGTTTTGCTCATCCAACACACAAGTAGTCTCCAGTTAACCTGAGAATCCAGTGATTGATATCACATTTGCAAAGTCTTAACTGTGAAGAAATTGTTGATAGGTGATACCAAAAAGGGCTTGAGGATTGATGTTGGTATTAATACACAGGGGTAAGAATACATGCTGGAGATAGAAAGCCATTAGAACAACTAAATTGAGTGACAATCCTTAGTTGCAGTGAAGAGTTTGAATACTTCAAATGATCTAAGTTTTTCATATTTGTGATAAAACTCAGCCTGTATTAAGAAAACAAAAAGGAGCAATCAGAGAAGATTAAGGAGAACTGTTTTTTGAAACTTGAGAGATTTGAAAAAGAAACATCACCTATTAGGTTATCAATTGAACCCAAGAAGCTAGACAGTTTCCAGCCCTTAGAGACAGATGGGTAAGAGTGGTAAGATAAATAGAGCAGAACCTACTGATGTAGGTTGGATTGAAAAACTCCCTAGGTGTGTTGAATTATTCCAACAGGCTGGTTGGATGGACTTTTTCAAGAACATAGATGGGTATAATGCTGAAGTTTCTTGTAAATTTGCACAATGTTTTAAAAATGACATGGTGACCTTTGACACTCTTAAGTTCAGGCTGACAGTGGAGTTGATTGCAGAAGCTACAGGGATTAAGAATGAAGGTGAACTATGGTTTAAGAAACTGGCCTCTACCTTTGATCCTCAAAGATATCTCTTACCAAATGTCACCCCAGACTAGAGTAAGGGCATCCTTATTCAAAATTTCAGGAAGGAATGGGTTGAACCAATCAGAATTTTGCAGAGTTATATTACTTACGAGGGCAGGTATGCTTATGTATTTAAGTACCACTTCAGATTTCTGCAACATATGGTGGTGGAGTCCAAGATGAGTCTTCCATTATTTTTATTCAAAAGCTTGCATAAAATGGCTAACAGGGTCAAAGGGCATATGGACCATTCTTTTCAGTCCATCTTTCATCATGGGCTAATTAAGTTGATTATCAGCACTATTTTGCAGCTTGAAGGGAAGACCTGGGACTTTTTCATCTTTTGGTTTGGCTTTAAAGTCAAACAAGAAGATCAGCAGCCTAAGAGGAAAACAGACAAAGGGAAGGTACTGATCAAAAAATTAGGTCAAAAAGCTAAACTTGAAGACAAGAAGGATGTCAAAGTTGAGAAGGCAACAGAGCAGGTGGAGGTTGACAGTAAACCCAAAGTGTTTTCAGTTGGTATTGTAGATAGATATTCATTGTTTTCAGAAGAGATGTTGCAGCCTAGGCAGCAGTTGACACCAGCAGAAGTTTCCAAGGAAACTAAACCTGCAGTTACAAAAGAGGTTACTACACTTAAGGAGAATTTCAGACCCAGCAAAGAATTCCACTCACCATTCTCTCAGATGATGAGGGATATTTACTAGAAGAAGATCAGCCTGTTGATAAAACTGAAGATGAGGCTGAAGCATGCAAATAATTCTCCACTTCCGAAATTAAAACAGTCAAACCTAATAGGAAGAAGAAGAAAAAGTTTGAAGTGATAGCCCCATATTGCAGGCCTAAAACTAGGCCAACAAATAAGCTCAGATGGAATATGAAGAAACTGCTCAATCCTAAATTGAATTCCAAGCAAGTGACTATCTTGAATGATACTTTCTCAAATGAAGAGCTAGAAATTGGTAAAATGAACATTAAAAGAAAGGGAAAAACAGTTGCTAAAGCTTCCTCTTCTCAGCTTACAAAAGTAAAAGGATTATCATAGTCTGTAAAAGAGTTAAGGCAGCCTGAGTTTGAATTGTTTGCCATATTTCTTGAAATAAGAAATGAACTTTTAAAGCAGCAGCAGAAAGAAAAAGCTGAAATACCTCCTGTTGAAGATCAAGAATGGGAAGATGAAGATGAATTTATTCTTAGGTAAGCAAGTATTCTGAAAGACCCTAATATTTCATACCTGTTAAATAAGGGGTTTGACATACCTGAGATCCCCAGTTTTGAACAAGAGATCATGACAGGAAGGTCAGTTGACCCAGATAAAGAATGCTTGCAGAAAATTATTAAGCAGTTCAAACAGCAGATGAAACAGATGCAAGAGGTCAACAAGGGGCTGATGATGGCTAACAGAAGGCTTAGAAAATATCTTCATTGTGTCAATGACCATTGTCAGGAGCTGATAGTAGTGTCTAAAGAGGTTCTAAAGAGAAAAATAATTACTGACTTGCACTGTACAGAGTTGGAGAAGACAGTCAAGGACTTGCAGCAGGAAAATGGGGAGCTCGCCAAGAAGATAACTGACCTGGAGCAGGAGCAGAAGAAAGCTAAGAGGAAATCTCAAGTATTAGATGGCATTGCTCTGCTAGCTGAGGCAGCAAAAGAGCTATGAGTCAGTTGTTAAATTAGTTACTTGTTATCTTTTTGAGAAATATATTAGTTAGTGTTTACTATTTTTAGAAAATCTTATGTTTTGTAATTTTGTACAATTTACTTTACCTCATCGAGTGGATGGAAGACAGTTAGGGTTTTTGACCCCTAACTGATTTTGTAAAAAACACTATTTAGAGAGATTAGAAGATCATTGAGAGGGTTCAATTTTTGGGATAGCTTCAGGAGGTCTGCAGACTTGTCCATGAGTTCATACTTGTTCATGAGTTAAGTATCAAAGCTCTTGTATGCATTTGATGATGAAATTATGAGATATATGACACTTTTACCCTTCATTTTCTGTGTTGGCTTCATTGTTCAGCTTGTCTAGTTGCTTAATTGATATACTCATTACTGGTTTATGTTTATATGCTGGTGATGCTTGTCTTTTATGAATGAACTTCAATACTTTGTTCTGTTGGATCTTGTTGAATGTATTATGCATCTCTGTCTTCTTTTGTTTATGATTTAGTTATTACTTTGCTCATGAGTGTATTCCCTGTCTTTCCCCAAAAGTTTACAACCAATAAATTTTTCCAGAAAACCTAAAACCTACTTTTTTTTATCAAGTTTTATTTGAGATTGTGTTGGCTTGTTTTTCTGGCCTTAGAAACAATTTCTGGCACAAACAGACTCGACATTGCTACTGGAAATTAGGGATTTCCATAGAAGTGTAATTTTTGAGTGATCCCAGGGCTGGATTGATATTCCCCTCAAAATTGAAGTTTAGAGATCAAGATCAAAGCATTTGCCTGGACAGAACTCCTACTATATGTAGATGATATATTTGTAACAGGTATGGATGGATTGATTACTGATACGAAGATAAAGCTTGTTACCGAGTTCAAAATGAAGGAGTTGGGTATGATGCATTTTTTTCTAGGCATGGAGGTGTGGTAGAATGTGGATGGAATATTCCTCGGACAAGGGAAGTATGTAGTAGAGATCCTAAAGAGATTTGGGATGATGGACTGCAAGGCCTTAGCCACACCTATCACATCGAAACTGAAGCTATTGAGTGATGCTTCATCTGAGTCAGTTGATGCTATGATGTATCCTCAGATTATTGTGTCCTTGATGTACCTAATGAATAGGATACCAGATATTTGCTTTGCTATGAACACCTTGACCCAGTTCCTGATAGATCTGAGACATGTTCACTTGATTGCTGCAAAGCATATTCTGAGGTACCTAAGGGTACAGTTGATTATGGGCTCAAGTATAAGGCTGATCAGAAGATTAAGCTGGAGGGTTATGTTGCTTTAGATTGGGCAGGCAATGTCATTGATAGGAAGAGCACTTCAGGGTGTTGCTTCAGTATGGGATCAGGTGTGATCTCTTGGTTTAGTAGGAAGAAATCCTGTGTGGCACTGAGTACAGCTGAAGCAGAGTATGTCACAACTCTCAGCTAGTTATGAGGCAATATAGCTGAGGAAGCTATTGTATGATCTGTTTGATCTCTAGTTAGACTCTACTTGTATATATTGCAACAACCAAAGTTGTGTGAAGTTGTCGGAGAACCTAGTGTTTCATGACAAGTTGAAGCATATCGAGATCAAGTATCACTATATCAGGGATATGGTGCAGAGAGGAGCAGTGAAGCTCCAGTATGTTCCGATGGATGAACAAATAGCTGATGTGTTGACAAAGCCATTAGCCAGAGTGAAGTTTTAGTACTTTAGGGAGAAGCTTAGTTTTCTCTAGATAGAGATTCCTCCCAAGAGGAAGTGATGAGTCCATGATGAGCCCTTATGACATGGTGAGAGGATTGGTTCCTTCCATGGTTAGATGCAAGTTTTGTTCATTTCTGACATGGTGAGAGGATTGGTTCCTTCCATTGTCAAATATATGTGATGATCCCACATCCAGCATGAAAAAGTGCTGGCTCTGTGAAGACACAACTAGTATGAAAAAGGACTAGCTCTGTGTAGATCCCACATCCAACATGAAAAAGGGTTGGCTCTGTGAAGACACATATAGTATGGAAAAGGACTAGCTCTGTGTAGATCCCACATCTAGTATGAAAAAGGACTAGCTCTGTGAAGACTCATCCAGTATGAAAAAGGACTGGCTTTGTGTAGATCCCACATCTAGTATGAAAAAGGACTAGCTCTATGAACACTCATCACGTATGAAAAAGGATTGGCTCTGTGTAGATCCCACATCTACTATGAAAAATGACTAGCTCTGTGAAGAATCATCTAGTATGAAAAAGGACTGGCTCTATGTAGATGCCACATCTAGTATGAAAAAGGACTAGCTCTGTGATGATACATCCGGTATGAAAAAGGACTAGCTCTATAGATGTACTTCTAGCATGGAAAAGGGATGGCTCTGTAGGAATTCCTATGACAAGAAGAATCAAGAGATAGCACCCGTGATAATGACCCAATGATGATCTAGATCCAGTGATGATGATCCAGTAGAGATGATCCAGCAGTGATGATCTAGATCGAGTGATGATCTAGATGATACAGAGAAGAAGACCTATGCTGATAAATTGCGTCGAGAGAATACCTTCCTAGTTAAGAGGGAGTCTTGATATATCTATAACTTCAGAATGTATTCACTTGTATATCTTATGTCTTGTACCCCGATGTTTATTCTAGGAAGTGTCTGTAATGTATTTGATTCATGTCATGCCCCAATGTTCCTATCAGGAGATTCAATAATGTAAACAAGTCATGTCAAGTCATTGTGGGTAACCCTCCTATTGTTCAAGGGTTAAAGTCCCTTCAATTTCGGGGCCCTAGGGTTATTAGAATCTCCTAGAGAAGCCATCCCTAGTGAGTTTTTGTCAAGTTAGGAATTAGTATAAATAGAGAGTGAGCCTCTCTATTTATAACACACTCACTCACACTCAATTGTAGCACATAGCTGAGGAAAAATAAGTTGTTGTGGCTAGAAAGAAACAGGCTACTGCTATCGGGAGATCATCTTACTATTTTGGGGTTTTACTTTTGGTGTTGATTCTATCTCTGAGGAAGTTGCGAGGTTTTCTCCATTTATGGTTTCTCCAAGGAAAAACATTGCGTTCATTGTCTCTTTTGTTTGACTAATGTGCTTGTTATTCTCTCAATTAAAGGTCCTAATATAATGCTATCTTAAATGATAAAAATCTAACACGTATCCATATCATATTTTTTGTCCTGCACAAAACAAAATAGAGCACACTGAGCATCCACGATCAACCAATAGAGGAGAAAATTTTAGGTGCACCTCACATGCTTAGGATCTAATCATCTCAACATGGGAACACACAGATATATCGATAAATATGTAAGGACTAATTACGACCAAACAACCTGCTATATCGAGAATTTTACATTCTTGGTCAACCTTAAGGACTTATTACATCTCAACAACCTGCGTCCAAGATATTTTCTATTTAGCTAACCTTCGAGGCATATTACATCTGAGTAACATGTGTACCACACCAAGAATCCTTTTACACTCAGACAACCCACATGACTTATTAAATTCGATTAACATGCGTACCACACTAGGGATCATATTTACACTCGAATAACCTATCTCAAGACTAATTATGTCTAGGGATAACCTCTGAGCTTCACTAGGACTGATTACATTTGAGGACAACCTACAAGACTGATTACGTCCTAGCATCCTGTTTCACCACAATTTTTCCTGCTCGTACAACCTGTCTGATTTCCCATGTGAGATATTATGCATCTAATATTTCTAGCATAGAATCATATCAGCATTGATTACATCCAAGTATAACCTGTGATCTTTTCCAGGACTTATTACATCCAAGGACAATCTACATGACTGATTACGTCTAAGCAACCTACGATCTTCGCCATGATTTTACGCTTAGTCAACCTATCTCTCTAGCTATGCTAGATCACATCACTCCCTCTTTCAAGAGGTCTCATTCTGGATCAAACCAAGTCTTTCTATGAAATACTTGTACTTCACTCTCACAAGAGGCTTGGTCAACACATCGGCTATATACTTGTTCGTTGCCATGTACTTGAGCTTCACTGCTCCACTCTGCACCATATCCCTAATATAGTGGAACTTGATCTCGATGTGCTTCAACTTTTCATGGAACACAAGGTTTTTTTATAGTTTCATGTAACTTTGATTATTGCAGAAGATACAAGCCACATCCAACTGGAGATCAAACAAGTCAAACAGTAAATTTCATAGCACACTACCTCAAAACTAGTTGTGCAAGCAAAAACATACTCTTACTTATCTATACTCAATGCTACACATGATTGCTTCCTTCTTAACCATGAGATCATGCCAGATCCCAAACTGAAGCAGCAACCTGAGGTGCTCATCCTGTCAGTGGTGCTACCTACCCAATA
This sequence comes from Pseudotsuga menziesii, assembly GCA_001517045.1. NCBI lineage: Eukaryota > Viridiplantae > Streptophyta > Pinopsida > Pinales > Pinaceae > Pseudotsuga > Pseudotsuga menziesii. Next base: position 247,899 of record LPNX010835103.1, read on the forward strand.
TGAATCAACATAACTTTGTAGGTTAATATTATGATTCACTTTATATTTGAGCCCATAATACACTGTACCTTTTAGGTACCTCAATACATGCTTTGCAACTATCAGGTGAACATGTCTCAGATCCGTCAGGAATGGCTCAAGGTGTTCACCACAAAGCATATGTATGGCCTCATATTTGTCAAGTACATTAATGAAACAATCATCTGACGATACATCGTGGCATCAACCATCTTGGATGAAGCATCACTTATTAAAATATTCAAGTTAGATTCCATAGATGTGGTTATTTCCTTGCATTACAACATTCCAAAACTCTTCAAAATCTACACTGCATACTTTCCTTGACCAAGGAAGATCTAATATGCACTCTGCCACACCTCCATGCCTAATAAGTATTGCATGATTCCTAGGTCTTTCATCTCAATATTTTTAGCAAGTCTCCTCCTTGCATATTTAATGAGTTCCTCTTTGCATGTTAGAAACAAGTCACCTACATAAAGTAGGAGAATCACTTGTGTTCCGTCTTCAACCTTGAAGTAAAGGTTGGAATCCGCTTTACTCTTGGTAAGGAATAGGTTCATCAGGAAGCAATCCATCCTATCGCACCATGTACTCGGTGCTTGTTTCAATCCATATGAATCCTTCTTCAATTTTCACACATGGGTATTCATGTCATGTCTCTCAAATCCCAGTGGTTCTTCCATGTACACTTATGTCACGTACCCATATGCCGATTATCATGCAGAATTAAATATTTCCTATGAAAAATTTGTCATTCTTTGAAACAAAGGGCATGGTCATGAAACACTCCTCAACATTCATGTTCTGATACAACATTGTCACATCCCCTCTTGTCCACCATTGATCAATTCAATGATCTACGAAGAAAGATCTTAGAGGAGATTGAACGGTGGATAAAAATTGCGATGGAAATCGATGATCACAATATGTTTTGCATCTGGGAATAGATCAATGGCTGAGAATCAACTCACAAAAATCAACGGTGCAGAAATATTGAGTTGTGTAATTGGGGAAATTCAAATTCACGGTCCCACATCCCGCATCCTGCATCCCACATGCAGAATAGATCACTGCAGAAAGAAAAGTTGTTGAAGTATATATCTATAAAGACAAATCTCACATCCCACATGCAGAAAGGAAAGTTTCAAAAGGAAAACTGCAGAAGTAGAGATTTACAGAAGGATGTTTCCGCATCCCGCATCCCACAAGTTGCCGAAAGGAAAGGTTGCAGAAGGAAATTTAAGCTAAAATTCAACTTGCTAACATAAATCTTGGGCATATTTGATCATTCAGGGCATCACAATTCTGACCATCTAAATCCCATAAATTAATTTTAAAATGTATTGAAAGAAACATGCACAGATGCATACAATTGCAATTATACAGTAGACTCAATTCATCAATTCAACACATTAGGCACGTTCATCATATTTCATTACGAAAATACAATTGCAAAGAATAGCATAGAAAATAATACTTATCTTGAAAGAATTGTGTCCCACAACCAGCTACACCAATGCAACGTTCCACCCAACCATAGGCCAGTGCTCTCACCAATATCTCAGCAGCATTGCCACCCCCAAGCTGGGAATGATTTCCATAAGGAATAAGGAACACTAGCAGGCTCACACATAGCCAAGGATACAACAAAACTCATCCAAGCCGACATAGTTGGGCTTACCAGGATACAAAAAAACAATCCAATATACTGCTGGGATTATCAGACTACAGTGAGTCAAGCCAACATTCACATTAAGGACCAACCAAGCCAACTAACAGATGGGTTTATCAGGTTGCAAAGGAATTGGAAAACTTGAACTGCTAATCTAGTGAGCTCAACCACCGAGCTATGGAAACCTACACTATATCAATCTTGGATCCTAAACATCTACACACCCAATACAAGGAAGCATCCCCTTATCTGCTACACAATCCCTTGGGATATGCCTTCCCTTCCAGTGTTTTTTAGCGTGTGCAACGAAGAAAACCAACCCCTCTAGATCTATTTCTGAGGTTCCTTCCTACACTAGGTTTATCAATATAGTTTGGATCCAAATCCACTCTGTTAGAACCTATTTTTGTTTTTTGTATTTTGATACTTTTATTTATTTTTTGAAGCTTGGTTTTATTGTTTATTCCTAGAAAATTTTGTTGTTTGGGATAGTTTGATTTTTTCCCTTTAGTTTTTATGTTATTTGATTTCTTAGTTTATTTTTACAAGTGTTGGTTTGATTTCATAATCAAAGGGCTTATATAGGGCTTATATGGATTAAAAAAATCTAAAAATAACATAAAAGTTTAATTCAGATTCCTAAAACAAGTTAAAACCCTTATCATTGGCTTAATTTTTGCAAATCATTAACCTAGATTTTCTTGTAGTGAAAGTCAAAAACAAATGCACAGAGGTGCTACAAGAAAGTCGCGCAAGTTAAAAAATACTTTTTCAATGTTGCGGAGGCATAGTTCTTTAAAGTGCCAATGAGATAGTTTATAACACTTCTGATTGCCGATCACGAATCTAGTTCTCTAAAGTGCCGAAATTGTGGCAGCATAGTGGTTTAAAGCGCCGATGCAATAGTTGATCAGGTTTCCGACTGCGACAAATTAGTTGATAAATATTTCGATCACCGATCATGAAGCTAATGGTCTAAAATCATCTTTCAATGTTGCGGAGGTTCAATGGTCTAATGCATCGACAAAAAAATGGTTTAAAGTGCTAACACTATGGCAGCAAAATGGTTTAAAGCACCGATGAGACAGTTGATAAAGTTTTCGACACTGCGGCCACTTAGTGGTTGAAAGCATCGATGAGGTAGTTGATACAGCTTTCGATGTCCGATCGTGAAGCCTATGGTCTAAAGTGTCACACAAATTTAAAATCATTTTCAACATTGCGGAAGGCTAATGGTCTAAAACGTTGACGTTGCGGTAGCATAGTGGCACGGGGTTCTAGTGCATTATAGATTTCTACTTCCGATCGCTGACAGGTTAGAAATGGGAGGTGCTGATTCATTCAGTCTTGAACCTCCAATCGCCGATGCTGAGAAGGATTAATTGTTCGTGATGGGATAAGTTGTTACCGCGGGAACATTCAAATGTTAATCACTTTGATAAGTGAAATATAATCATGAAGGTGAAGATTGTGGTGGAAAATTAGTTATTGGAAAGTGGAATTTTGAATTAGAGCGAAGTTAGGGATTTTAGCATCATTTGTTTGGAGTGCTCAAAAAGGTCAGAGAAGATTGGATGCATGCATTTTGACAACTAACAGACATAATAATAGGTTTCCAGCAGCTAGATTAGTTGTTGTAACAACTTAAAAGACAGTCATAGATGAAGGAATTTGAGCCAGTTGAAGAGGTTTTACCTGCAAAACAAGTTCAAGATTTAAAAGAAGATATTAAGGAGCAGAAGCAAAGCCCCACTATAGTACTGTCAGAACAGGATGAAAAATACTTGTCTGATGAGGATAGAGTTCCTATTATTAATGAAGCTAGGGTTTGTTCTAAGCAAGAAATTCACACTCATGGTGATGACGAAGTAGTGTCCAAAAAGAAAATAATGAAGGATTTTGAATTTTCCTCAATAACTCATCAAGGAAACGGTTTTGAATATGTTGGAAGAGGTTAACAGTCATTACTAAAAAATTAATTGCAGTTTCAAGGGAAGCTCTTAAAAGGAAAAGGAAAACAGAGAATCAGTTCACACAGCTAAAGTAGACTATCCAAGGGCTGACTCAACATAACAAGGAGCTAACAAGGAGGGTTGCAAACTTGGAGGCAAAACACTTGAAAGCTAAAAGGAAAACTCAGGCCCTGGAGGGAATTTCTTTACTAGTTGAAGCAACTAAAGATTTGTAAAGTTAGTTAAGGAAGTCAGTTATTAGTTAATTTTGGAAAGTCATTTTTTTTTGCATAATGATAGTTTAGATGGAACTATTTGATAGATAGCCTAAAGCAGTTAGGGTTCAGTTATTCAATTGATTTTGAAGGAATAGGATAAATGTAAGTCTGAAAGAAGACAAATGGTTCGATTTTTTGCTAGCAAGAGGAGGCTATCAGGCTTTGTTGATGAGCTAAGTAAAATACTCTTATGTGTTTTTGATGACTGAACTATGAAATATATGCACTATATGCCCTTCAGATTATTGACTGGTTTCATTTCTAATTTGTGTTAATTACTTAGTTGGTATATTCATTTCCTGTTTAATGTTTTTATGCTTGAAATGCTTGCTAACTATGGGTGAAATTTAGTACTGTGTTTACTTTGTTGGATTATGGTTTATATGTTATGCATCTCAGTCATTTAAATGCTCATGATTTAGTGTTTTCTTTGGTCTTATGAATTTTTTCCCTCTTGTCTTCAAACTGTTCAACCAAAACCTTATAAAACCCTATTTTACTTTATTGTGACTTTTTGAGATTGTGTTGGCTTGTTCTTCCATAGTCTGGGAACAATTTCTAGCACAAACATCTTTGGCGCCGATGCCGGGGATGAAGTTGAAAACCTATTTTCCTGGGGATACTTATCATTTCACCGGTTTTGAGAGGTGAACTTAAACCAGCAAATCTTAAACACTACTTTTCACCAGTATTTCATAGTGGCTACTAAGGGAGCTGGAACAAGAAATAGACCTAGTTCACCTTTACAACTGGGTGTCTCAGACCCAGAGCAGATTTTGAAAATAGCTAGAAAATCAAAAGGTCTCAATCATCCCCAACATTATGCAACCCTAATCTATTTGACCTACTGTCACCCTTTCCACTTTATGAGGAGGAAAAACAGAGTCTATCTTGACAAATTGATTGGTGACTCCACTATTTCAAGATGCAAGGGCCAAAGTCCATGGAAGCCATTCTGGCTTGACGATTTGCACCTTTCAATTTTTCTGATGTTCTAGGTTTTCCAAATCCAGTACCTACTATGGATGTTTGGGGAGATTATCTTCCACGGTTTAGAGAAATCAAAGAGGATAATCCTTCAGATCACCTCTATAGATTTCATCAATATATGGTTCAGTTAAATATTCATCTTGAAGATGTGCTCATGAAGATATTCATGTATTCACTCGAGCAAGATGCATGAGAATGGTATTTTTCTCTTCCTGCTGCTAGCATTTCCTCACTAAAATAATTCCACACATGTTTTCGGAAACATTGTAAGTATGTGTTCTCAGCTAAAATCTTTTTAGAAGATTGCTGTAAGTAAGCTGATTTTTATAATACAATTTCTGATTCAAAAAATCATGATGATAAGTATAATCAAGGATTGAAAACATATCATGAAGAAGTTGTAGTTTCAGAATTTGTTGAAGATGAAGAGGTAACATTTTTAGATACTGATGTCAAGAAAGAATTCCATGATCATTATGATAATCAAGTTGTTGTTTTAAGTCAGGTTGAAGATTATTCTAGTAATGAGATCAGTAGAGATAGTTTGGAATATTCTCATAATGATTTCAACAGTATTAATAATCATTTGAATGCTAATCCTGTAGAAGATCAATCTCTTGTTCAACAAACTGTTGGAAATCATTGTTGTGTTAAAGATCAGTTTTGTATTGAAGAAAAATACAAACCTTCAACGTCATCATTCGAAATTTCTTAGAATGCTCCATATTATGATGAAGAGATTGGGGTTTTAGGACAAGAATTTTGTGATGAATTATATTTTAGTCCTTTTTGTTTTGATATTAAAATTGATGGAATTCAAGCTGTTGACATTTTTTTAGAAATTTCATATATTCATCGTTAGGATAAATCTGATGTTCAAAACCATTATGAAGATGCCATAATTTTTTATAAATATGATGATGAAATTGAAAAGAAAGACACAAAAATGTGTGAGGTGTGTGTTATGGCACAATCTGATCAGCAGATTCAGGAATGCATTCAGTCCATTATCCTTGAACAACTGAAGCCAATGTATGATAGTTATTCATTTGAAGATAGTGTGGAAAAGGGGGTTCAGCTTGTTGACATTATTGATGATACTGTCCAAAAAATTCTGGAGCAAATTCAGGTTGATCCTGATGTCCTTTATTGCCAATGCTTGATTGATATTCATGAAACAAAACATTCTTATGGACAACCTATCTTTTTCATAGAACATAAAGAGGTAACTTTAGGAAATTTTTATGATTCAGTGGTAGATTATTTAGAATCAATACTAAGTTATAAATCTGTTATCTTAGAGACATCATTTGATGAAAGTGAGTACAAGTTTCTAGATCTTTACTTTCCATGTTTTCCAATATTTCTGATTATACATATATGCGGAGTTGGAAGCAGGTTTTGGTGGGTTGATGAGATTTTTTCCTGGTTACATTGGAAATGGGATTACAATTTAATTCAGTAGATGGAAGGTTCCTCACATACTTTTACATTATTTGAAGGAAAGAGATTTGAATTTCATTGTATATACCAGTGTGTGAAGGATTGAATAAAGACTCCATATCCCAATGGATATTTTGCATACTAGCAAGTAGCAGCATACAAGGCACTGGTATACAAGTTCTTGAAGCCTCACAGGGAGGAATTCATCCCACAGTTGGAGCTAGATCTTAGAACCTGTTTTTGTTTTCTATCTTTTGATACTTTTATTTATGTTTTGAAGCTTGTTTTTATTCTTTATTCCTAGAAAATTTTGTTGTTTGGGATAGTTTGAGTTTTTCCCTTTAGCTTTTATGTTATTTGATTTCTTAGTTTATTTTTACAAGTGTTGGTTTGATTTCATAATCAAATGGCTTATATAAGGCTTATATGGATTAAAAAAGTATAAAAATAACATAAAAATTTAATTCAGACTCCTAAAACAAGTTTAAACCCTTATCATTGGCTTAATTTTTGCAAATCATTAACCTAGATTTTCTTGTAGCGCAAGTCAAAAACAAATGCACAGAGGTGCTACAAGAAAGTCGCGCAAGTTAAAAAATCCTTTTTCAATGTTGCAGAGGCATAGTTATTTAAAGAGCCGATGAGATAGTTCATAACGCTTCTGATCGCTGATCATGAAGCTAGTTCTCTAAAGTGTCAAAACTGCGGCAGCACAATGGTTTAAAGCACCAATGCGATAGTTGATAAGGTTTTCAACTGCGGCAGTGGTGTAAAGTGCCAACAAAGTAGTTGATAAAGCTTCCAATCGTCGATCGTGAAGCTAATTGTCTAAAATCATCTTTCAACGTTGCATAGGTTCAATGGTCTAATGCGTCGGCAACAAAATGGTTTAAAGTGCCGACACTGCAGCAACACAATGGTTTAAGGTGCCAACGAGATAGTTGATAAAGTTTTCGACACTGCGGTAGCTTAGTGGTTGAAAGCATTGATGAGGTAGTTGATACAACTTCCGATGTCTGATCGCGAAGCCTATGGTATAAAGTGTTTCACAAATTTAAAAACACTTTTCAACATTGTGGAAAGCTAATGGTATAAAACACTGATCACGAAGCCTATGGTATAAAGTGTTGCACAAATTTAAAATCACTTTTCAACATTGTGGAAAGCTAATGGTATAAAACACTGACATTGCGGCAGCATAGTGATGTGGGGTTCTAGTGCATTATAGATTTTTGCTTCCGATTGTCGACAGGTTAGACATGGCAGGTGTTGATTTGTTCAGTCTTGAACCTCCGATTGCTGATGCTGAGAAGGATTAATTGTTACTGATGGGAGATGTTGTTACTCTGGTAACATTCAAATGTTAATCACTTTGACAAGTGAAATATAATCATGAAGGTGAAGATCATGGTGGAAAATTAGTTCTTGGAAAGTGGAATTTTGAATTGGATTGAAATTTAGGGCTTTTAGCAGCATTTGTCTGGAGTGCTCAAAATGGTAAGAGAAGATTGGATGCATGCAGTTCAACAGCTGACAGACAGAAGAATAGGTTTCCAGCAGCTGGATTAGCTGTTGTAACAACTTAAAAGATAGTTAGAGATGAAGGAATTTGAGCTAGTTGAAGAGGTGTTAACTGCAAAACAAGTTCAAGATGTAAAAGAAGATATTAAGGAGCATAAGAAAAGCCCCATTATAGTACTGTCAAAAGAGGATGAAAAATACTTGTCTGATGAGGATAGAGTTCCTATTATTAATGAAGGTAGGGTTTGTGCTAAGCAAGAAATTCACACTCATTGTGATGAAGAAGTAGTGTTCAGAAAGAAAATAATGAAGGTTTTTGAATTTTCCTCAATAACTCATCAAGGAAAGGTTCTGAATATGTTGGAAGAGGTTAACAATCATTACCAAAAAATTAATTGTAGTTTCAAGGGAAGATCTTAAAAGGAAAATGCAAACCGAGAATCAGTTCACACAGCTAAAGTAGACTATCCAAGAGATGACTCAGTAGAATGAGGAGCTAACAAGGAGGGTTACAGACTTGGAGGCAAATCACTTGAAAGTTAAAAGGAAAACTCAGGCCTTGGAGGGGATTGCTTTACTAGTTGAAGCAACTAAATATTTGTAAAGTTAGTTAAGGAAGTAAGTTATTAATTAAGTTTGGAAAGTCATTTTATTTTTGTATAATGATAGTTTAGATGGAACTATTCGATAGATAGCCTAAAGAAGTTAGGATTCAGTTATTCAACTGATTTTGAAGGAATAGGATAAATGTAAGTCTGAAAGAAGACAAATGGTTCGATTTTTTGCTGACAAGGGGAGGCTATCAGGCTTTGTTTATGAGCTAAGTAAAAGACTCTTATGTGTTTTTTATGACTGAACTATGAAATATATGCACTATATGCCCTTCATATTATTGACTAGTTTCATTTCTAATTTGTGTTAATTACTCAGTTGGTATATTCATTTCCTATTTAATGTTTTTATGCTTGAAATGCTTGTTAACTGTGGGTGAAATTCAGTACTGTGTTTACTCTGTTAGATTATGGTTTATATGTTATGCATTTTAGTCATTTAAATGCTCATGATTTAGTGTTATCTTTGGTCTTATGAATGTTTTCCCTCTTGTCTTCAAACTGTTCAACCAAAACCTTATAAAACCCTATTTTACTTTATTGTGATTTTTTGAGATTGTCTTGGCTTGTTCTTCCATAGTCTAGGAACAATTTCTGGCACAAACACACTCCATACAATTTCAAACCAAGGAAAAATATGCACCCACAATAGACCACAAGGTTAACACAACAAAATAGACTTCCACTCATTCTGTGACAGAGGAGACCATTGCACAACCACGCTCAGGATGGTAACAACAGGCGAACCACATAGAACAAACCATGGTTCTACAAATAGGATGAATGCATAACACACATGCACAGGATGGAATCAATAATGATCAGAATCGACCACCATGTTTTAGGTGAAATCCATATGATGGACTGCGCATGCACAATGAGGAAAAAGAAAACAAAAAAAAACTTACAGCGTGAAGGATGGTTGACGAAAACGTCCCGCCACTCCCCAAATGTGATGAAATATGAAACATGTGTGCATGAGGGGAGAATGGGCATACATTTTCTAGGTGTTTTCCCTTGACACAAGGATTTTCCCCCATGGCTCAAGCTTAGCATCCCCACCTCCCTGTTCCTTAGGAAATCATGCCCCCATCTCATTATTTGTTGCATTGACATAGCTGGTTGTGGGTTTTTAATTTAAATTGCATATTTATATGATGTCCAAAATTATATACTGTGGTTGAATTAGCACCATAAACCATAGGAGTCAACCTTGATCACCTATACAAAAAACATCATTCAAGGCCAGGGCCTTGTCCTTGAGCTCCTTGCCATGATTCCATGCAATATTCTCATCATATATATTTAATGCAAAATGGGGTCAAAACCAGGGTGTTATATCACCTCCCCCTTCAACAACACTGTCCTTGGTGCTTTAAAAAATTGAACAAAAATTCTACACTAGCACCGCCCTCAGCGCTTTGTAGAATTGAAAAAAAATGTATGTGCCAATCACATGGCATTCTCCAGATCCCATGTAGCCTCTTCAGGACCGTAGTGCTCCCATTGCACCTTTACCTACCCTATGCCTTGGTTCTAGAGCTTTGTGACCTTAATAGTGAGGATGCGCATTGGCTCGATTTGGAATTCTCCCTCGGGTTCCACCTGAACCACATCTCAATTTAGCACATGGTTAGGATCATGTACATATCTCTTAAGAAAAGAAAAATGAAAAACATTATGATCCCTAGTGCTAGTAGGAAATGCAAGTTTATATGCAACTTGCCCTATTCTTTCAAGCACTTCAAGCAACCCATAGTATCTAGGTGACATCTTAGCGCAACTTCCAAGCTTCAAGAAACTATTTTTTTCCCTCAATCTAAGGTAAACATGATCGCCAACAATGAACTCTCTGTTCACCCTATGGTTATCTGCATATATTTTCTATCTATCCTGGGATGCTTTCAGATTCTGCCTAATATTTACAACCTCCTACTCCATCTCCTTGAGCAATTATAGACCAAGTACAACCCTGTTCACTAGGTTATCCGAAGTCATTGGTGTCCTACAACTCCTACCATACAAAGTTTCATATGGACTCATCCCCAAGGATGATTTCTATCCATTGTTATAAGAGAACTCTACCAAGTGTAAATAATCTTCCCAGTTGGTTGGTTTGTCCATCACATACATGCAAAGCATGTCTTCAAGTACTTGGTTAACTCTCTCTATCTGCCCATCATTCTGAGGATGGTAGGTAGTGCTGAAATTCAACTTCATCCCCAAATCTGCAAACAATCCCTTCAAAAAATTGGAAGTGAACTTGGAATCTCTGCCAAAGACTATTTCCTTAGGAAATACATGCAATTTGAAAATCTCTTCATGAATATCTTTGCAATGTCATCACTCTTATGTGTAGACTTAACCAGTATAAAATATGTTTCCTTTTTCAACTTGTCCACGACAACTATGATGGAATCATGTTGTCTCCAAGTCATTGGAAATCTTGTAATAAAGTCCATGGAAATAACTTCCTATTTTCATTATGGAACTGGAAAAGGATGCAACAAAACTGTTGGGTGTTGATGCTCAACCTTCACCTACTGACATTTCATGCACCTTGAAATATATTCAGCCATGTCCTTTTTCATTCCTGGCCAAAAGTACTGCTTTCTAGCTGTAACAATTGTCTTCTAATATCCTAGGTTACCAGAATATGGAGCTTGATGGATCTCATCTGTTATAGCTGATTTTACCACACATGGTTGATAACATATTGATGGCCTTCCCTATCCCTTTGTAGAGTATTTATCCCCATGGACTCATATTATCCTTTGATGTTCCAAGTTCATCCCTTAAAACCCATGTTTATTACTGTACGCGAATTTTAATCGCATACTTGCATGTACACATAACTTTTGACCTCAACCCCGCGTACATCGGGATGTGTGCATAAGTCCAAATATTTTTGGAGTTTTCCACATAGGAGTCCGAATAACCTGATGCATTCCTTCCAAATTCCTTAAGAATACTCATATTTGACCCTCCATTACCCTTTTGGAGTGCTATATAAAGAACCCCTTGGATACATTTAAGAAAATGGAATTGAAGAGCAAAGAAACTATGGTCCATTGTTGCCTCAGTTTGCTTATACTTGAGTCTGCATCCCTTTGTCCCTTTGGAGAACTCAGTGCTCTTCCCAAGCTTGCCTTTGATTTCTAAGATTTCTATCAAGAGATGGAGGATTGAGGTGGTGGAGGCCTAGGTGCAGGACTCGATTTCTCTGGTTTGTAGACATGTTGATAGAGGTTGTCACTATTGTAATATCTGATTTTATTAATAGAAATATCTTTTCATGTCCAATTATGTGCATTTGAATATGAATATTGAATCCATCGATGTATTTAATTTCTTATACATTGTTGAATATATATGTTAGAGTAGGTCTAACACATTATTATAGAGCATGCTTTTCTTGTTTGTTGTTGTTGGGAGCAAATTGCTAACACAAGCGTGAATTGGAAAGCTCAATGGGGATCTACTTCAACCGTCCAGAACAAGGTATGATTTGGTATCCCTTAGTGTTATATGTTTAGTTTCTCTTGGATATTGGGAAATATTGATTTCTAGTGTCAAAGTTGTCTGTTGTGGTACACCCCAAGCCATAGGAAGTTTCCCTCCGTAAAATAATTGGTGACTATACTGGGGATGTTGCTTGTTTTTCTTTGGGGTTTGGGGGCACAATGTAATTGATCTTCTTGAATTTCTCTTTGTTTGTCCCTATTTCTAGGTTTCATTTAGTAGTATGTTCATCCATTGATACTCCCCTATACTAGTTTGACCCTTGTCTTTCTTTTTACCACTTTCTTCTTTGTATACGCAGGTTTTTGGCTAAAAGTCACATACATACGCAGGTTTTTGGCCAAAATCCATATATACATGCATTTTTTGGGATAAAATTCACATACATACACAGTTCTTTAAACAGCCATGTACATCCTCCCTTTTGTTTGATTTTGATGTTGTGGGAAGTTGTTGGGTGGGTTGTGAGTGTGGTTGGGTCTTATTGGGTTTGGATGTTGTCTGTTGGCTGCATCTTTTGTGACCAGAGACCACTTTTTCATTGATTTTTATTTGAAATTAGTTCTATTCATTTATCTTTTTTGTTTTTCCATTATGCATTACTCTTTTCGTCTTAGTATCTTGCTAGGCTTGTGTTTTATACTTGCTGTAGAGACTAAGAATTTTAATGACTTTTATTGCATTTTTCATTCTTTTATATTGAAAAATACAAAATAGTTGCACTCTTAGTTGCATCTTAGATATGGCTTTGAGGAGGTACTTGTATTGGATTTCTTGGATAAGAGTTTTGTTTAGGCTTTCATATAGGAAGGATTGCATTTACATTGAAGGAAACTTTTGCATCTCATGTAGTGGCATACCCTATTTTTCATTATACAAAATTGCACTTGGAATTGTTTATTAGGTGTGCACTTTTATTTCACGGCTAAGTATTCCTATCACTAGTTGCATGGCCATTTGCTTGTGAGTAATTACAACCCTTAAAATTAGCGCTTAATTAAAATGAATTACACATTTTTCTTTGTTAGTGTTCACCAACAAGATTAGGATTTAGAGTCTTGGAATAGTTCATTGTGATTCAATTCTCCAAGACTGCTAAACATAAACAATTAGGTGTATTTCCATGTCAGATAGTGAAATATTTGATATAATTAGTGTTTCTCAAGAGGCTCCTCTTACACAGGAGTTAAGCACGAGGAAACATGCATGATTGTGATTGGGATAACCCTTGGTCACTTTTGTCAGTGCCAAAGATATTTCAAGGATTGTATTCATATCTAGGGGCTCTCTTGAGAGTTTCGGGATTTTCTACACTTCCCATACAGTCAATCCCGCCTGCAACTATCCTCCCGAGCATTGATTATATTGGGGTGACATTAGTTTCCTTACCTAGGTATCACAAGGGGTACTTACAAAGGTTATTCTATAGGTGTCCTATCAAGGAAGGGGTCAGAAAACACAATCACTTTATGCGTTGAAGATGAGGGGCCACTATAATTGGTTGCATGTCTCCACTTGTAGTGTATGGGATTTTCGAGTCTCTCCTAGGTGAGACATACCTGCTGCATTCGGGAGCTCACTTATCCTCCCCTTGATTTACTTGCATTTTGGCTGTAGATTCTATAAGGATGGTTCTCTTTATGTGCTAGTGGGCCTTTGGGATCACGATTACTTGAGTATATTTATGCTCTCTTGAGTTTGGATCCTTTTATTTTCGGCATGCCTAGTATCCTGTCACCCATCCTTGGTCCTAGTACGGACCCTGGTGTCAGACTTAGGGGAATAACAACACCTTACCATGCTCATGGATTTGGGAATGGTCATATTCCATCCTCTACTCCATTTGTGGAGGACTTTTATTCCCTTCTCCCGGTATTTACACCAGCGTTTACCCTCATGGGGGTGGTAGTGGATACGTGAACATTGGATCTTCACCTTACTTTCCTTTTTATGTCCCATTGTGCATCACACTATTTCCTTTGAATGAAGTTGTCATGATCAATCCTCCATATGTCCTATAGTTTGGACTCTTTACTAACTGTTTCCAGTTGTTTTTGACTTATATTGTTGTCATGTAGGGTCTGTTTTTTTACACTCTCTCTGAGGCTTTGACCTGTTCATGCCCATTATAGGTATCATGTCTAGACTATCATATATGTTAGGATTTCACATCCTCTTGCATTTTGCATGACCTTATGACCATTTCATCTTAACCTTAGGTACAAACCCATTCCATGGTGTCACAGAACCTTCTTTCCACTATTAGAAGTGGCGTTATGTGAATGGTAGGGCTTTCCTATACATGGGTGCCCTAGTTAGATCCTCTTTTGCATTTGGCGCCCATGCTAACATTTCTCTTTTAGGTTGTGGGAGTCCTTTTTAGTCCTGCCATGTCCTTGAGCAAGAGATTCATACTCCTCTTGAACTTTATGCTAGCCATTTCCCCAAGAATCCCTTGTATATATCAAGTTGTAATTACATTTTCATGAGTTTTTCTTTCCTTCTTGACCTTTATGCTAGCTCCATGACTTTGAGTTATCAACCATATAGCCCAAGCTTGTCGCATGTCTAGCCAAGCAGTGCTTTTTTACATATATTTTTCAGCTTGATCATCCCTTTTATCGAGAGGAGAGCTTCCTTCGAGTGTTGTTATCCTACACATGTTTCCTTGCATTCAGAATAGGTATGTTCCACTACTTGGAACTATATTTCATGCCCCTGACACTCGTCTCTTCCTAGATATGTACTATAAAACACTTTTATTCTTTTTCAAGATTTTCAAAATATCAGAAAAATTCCAAAAAAAATCTAAAAACCAAAAATTCAGACAGGAAAAGATGTTATCTTTGGCAGAAGTCAAGTCATGTCTCCTTAGAACAGAGCACTGTATATCACATCCGTTGGTTGGGTTATTTTTATGACTTTAGAGGATGTACTCATTACTTTGATTTTATCACCACTGAATGGTTAAGCTTTCGATCCCTATGGATCCTCTGTTGATGCCTCCTATGTAACAGAGATGTCCCAATTTGCATATCAAGTCCATGTTGCCTACCTTCAGCCACCATTCACCTTTATGCTCTTGTTCGAAGGAAGTTGAAGCCTGAGTCGGCCATTCCTCAGTTATCTTGACTTTGCATGTCATCCATTCTCAGTACGGTTACTAGTTTGTGCACATATTGTTCTTCCACATTATACAGCATTAATGAGTACCTCATGTTGGTTGATGGGGGATACCTTAATTCCCTCCTTCCAATGGATTCCATTCCATCGACGTCAGATCATTTATTCTATAATAGGATTCTAGAGTCATTTGAGTGCCTTGAAACTTACATTCAACAGTGGTAGGTTCTCTCACCATCGACAGTTTTGGGAATATATCAACGTCCCCTGATCGATGGATTCTTCCAAGTGTTTGACCTCAACACATATATCCACACTTGTTAGATTGCACTTTGTACCTTGATTCCCATTTTCATTATCGATGGGTGATCTCACATCTGTTAATGGTATACATCAACGACCGGTAATCAAATGATGGACTACTATGTTTGACCTCGACACATCTATTCGCATAGTAGGACATGTACTTGTAGTGGTTCATGTAGAATACCTTTCAGCTTGGTGGCATTCCATATATGCTACCTCCTTGATCGTGCCAATGTTCATGAGATTTCAGCTCTTGTGATTTGATTCTAGTGTATACCAGATATCTTCAGCTATTATGGAGATCTTGATCCATTGTGTATCTTCAGTAATTATGGATATGTTGACCTATTGTGCATCTTCCTCCACTTTGGAGATTCTGATCTATTGTATATTGTATGTGGAGATGACCACACATCTCACATTTTGTATATCATGCCGATTCATGGCCATTGTACTCTTATGTATCAGGGACTGCTATATGTATTTGTAGTCATATGTAGAGATTGATTATTGTATTATACTGATGAGTGGCTAGTTATTCCACTTGGGTCTTCATTACTCCAATTCTGGGATGGATTTTATAATGTATTTCAGCCATCATGTTACCCCTCTGACCTCACACATTAGGGGGCATCTATTATAGCTGATTTTACAACACATGGTTGATCACACATTAATGGAATTTCTTGTCCCTATGAAGAATATTCATACCCTATGGACTCATATTATCCTTTGATGTTCCAATTTCATCCTTTAAAAACCCTGTGTTTATTGTTATATGTGACTTTCAATCCCATACTCACGTGTACACATGAATTTTGACCTCAAACCTACGTACATCGGGATGTGTGCATAAGTCTAAATCTTTTTGGAGTTTTCCTCATAGGAGTACAAATAACCTTACTCTTGGCCTTCCAAATGCTTTGAGAATGCTCAGATTCAACCCTCCATTATGCTTTTGGAGTGCTGTATAAGGAACCCTCTCGATACATTAAAGAAAAGGGATTTGAAGAGCAAAGAAACTATATTCCATTGTTGCCTTATTTTTCTTATACTTGAGTCTGCATCCTATGTCTCATTGGAGAACTTAGTGTTCTTGCCAAGGTTGCCTTTTCTTTCTGAGCTTTCTATCAAGAGATGGAGGATTGAGGTGGTGGAGGCCCAAGTGGAGGACTCAGTTTCTCCAGTTTGTAGACGTGCCGACAAAGGTTGTCACTATTCTAATCTCTGATTTTATTAATAGAAATATCTTTTCCTATCCAATTATGTGCATTTGAATATGAATATTGAATCCATGGATGTATTTAATTTCTTATACATTGTTGAATATATATCCTATAGTAGGTCTAACACGTTATTATAGAGCATATTTGTCATTTTTGTTGTTGTTGGGAGCGAATTGCTTACACAAATGTGAATTGGAAATCTCAAGGAGGATCTACTTCAACCGTCCAGAACAAGGTATGATTCGGTATCCCTTAGTGTTAGATGTTTGGTTTCTCTTGAATATTGGGAAAGATTGATTTCTAGTGTCAAAGCTGTATGTTGTGGTACACCCCAAGCCATAGGAAGTTTCTCTTCATAACATCATCCATAACAACCCTCCTCAAATCTGCTACATTTGGAATATAAATTCTGGTGTTATAAGTAAGGAGTCCATATTTTTATAATTTATATCCCTCATACTTATTTTCAAGGCTTTTCTGCTACAACTTGTGTTTTACCTGCACATACAATTCAACTTCATCAGCATGATTAACAATCTAGTGTCTCAAATCTGACTAGAAAATACTAAGAGATGCCACATGCATTTCATACACCTTCCTACTAAGTGCATTAGCTACCTTATTTTATTTTCTTTTTATGTGCTTTATTTCAAAATAAAACTTACATAAAAAAAGTCCAGCCATCTAGCTTGTCTAGCATTTAGAGTAGGCTGATCAAACAAATACTTCACACCACAATGGTCTGTTCTTAGCTCAAATCTTCTGCCCATCAAGTAATTCCTACACATTTTGATAGCATTTACTATGGCTGTAAGTTCCAAATCATGAGTGGCATAGTTCTTCTCATGCTCCTTCAACTTTCTTGACTCATTAAATATTACATGGTTGTCTTGCATAAGAACTCCTCCAAGCCCTTGATCGCATGCATCAGTGCACACCACAAAATATTTCTCTAGGTCTACAAATTTCAATACTATTGTTTTTGTGAGAATATTATTCAACTACTGGAAACTTTCTTCACACCTTGATGTCCACTCAAACTTTATCCCCTTCCTTTGCAAAGAAGTGATGGCATGTGTAACCTTGGAGAATCCTTCAATGAATCTCCTGTAGTATCCTACAAGTCCCATAAAATATCTTACATCTGCCATATTTCTTGGAGTAGGCCAATTCATAATGGATTCTATCTTGTTAAGGTCCCTAGATATACCCTCTTCTGAGATAATGTGACCCAAATAATGAATTCTATCTTTATAGAAGTCACACTTACTCAACTTTGCATACAGCTTATGATCCCTGAGAAGTTGTAATGTCAACATCAGATGTTCTTCATGATCTTCGTCATTCTTAGAATAAATAAGAATGTCATTAAGGAAAACAAGAACAAACTTGTTTAAATACATGTTGAAGACATTATTCATAAGGCACATAACTGTAGCTGGTGCATTCTTGAGACCAAATGGTACCACTACAAACTCATAATGTCCATACCTTGTTCTGAAGGTTGTCTTATGAATGTCTTCATCCTTGATTCTCACCTGATGGTAGCCAAACCTCAAGTCAATCTTGGAAACTACCTTTGATCCTCTCATTTGATCAAAGAGGTCATCAATTCTAGGAAAAGGATATTTTTTCTTCACCATGGCTTTGTTCAGTTGTCTTTAATCAATACACAATCTGAGTATACCATCTTTCTTCTTCAGAAATAGAATTAGTGCTCCCCAATGAGACACATGTTATATTTTTATCATTCAAGCTAGCATTATCTTAGGATATTTAATTGAGAGAATAACATGCACAACAATAAACACAAGAGACAAGAGACACAAAGATATTTCCTTAAGGAAACCATAAAGAAGAAAAACCCTGCAACTTCCTTAGAGATAGAATCAACACCAAAAGTAAAACCTGAAAACATAAAGATGATCTCTCGACAGTAGTAGTCTCTCTTTCTGATCCCAACTTCTTCTCTCTCACTCATGTGCCCCAGTGAGTGAGTGTGTGTGTGTTAAATAGAGAGGCTCACTTTCTATTTATATTCTTTCGTTCATTTAATGTCCACTTTAACATGTCAGCCCCACTTAACAATTACTTAATAGGGCTGATATCTCTAGGAGAGTCTAATAACCCTAGTGCCTCACAACTATGGGGAATTTAAATTTTGATCAATAGGAGGGTTACCCATAATGACTTGACATGACTTGTTTACATTATTGAATCTCCTGATAGGAACATTGGGGCATGACATGACTCAAATATATTGCAGACACTTCCTGGAATAAACATTGGGGTGCAATACATAAGACATACAAGTGAATACATTCTGAAGTTACAAATACATCAACAGTCCCTCTTGACTAGGAAGGTATTCTCTTGACACAATTTATCAGCACAATTCTTCTTCTCTTTATCATCTGGATCATCATCGAGTCCTTGTCATGTTCAAGTCGTCTTCATCTTGATCTACATCATCACTCGAACTGGATCATCATCACTATATCTGGATCATCACTCGATCTAGATCATCTCTACTGGATCAACATCACTGGATCTAGATCATCACTCAATCTGGATCACCATCACTGGATCTGGATCATCACTCGATATGGCTCATCAATGGGTTATCATCACTGGTGCTATCTCTTGATTCTTCTCATCACAGGAAGTTCTATAGAGCCATCCATTTCTCATGCTGGTTGTAGGCCTAGCATCTAAGTAGGTCTTCATGTTCTTCAGCACTTATATCTGACCCAGTCAAAAAGGCTCGTCCAGCACTTATATCTGACCATGGGAGGGCCCGGCCTGCTCCCATGTTAGAATGGAACACCCAACACTCACATCTGACCATTAGAGGAACACATCCACCATCATGTCAGAATGGCCCAGCCCTTACATCTGACCATGGGAGGGCCCAGCCTACCCCCATGTCAGAATGGTTCTTAGTCTCAGACTAAGGGTTCCTGGTAATTGATCAATTTCCTCCATTCTCCCAGAGAATGGCATCAGCTTTTACAACTCACCATGGGAGGGCCCAGCTTACCCCCATGTCAGAATGGCCCAGCCCTTACATCTGACCATGGGAGGGCCCAGCCTGCTCCCATGTCAGAATGGCCCATCCCTTACATCTAACCATGGGAGGGACCAACCTGCCCCTATGTCATAATGGCTCTCAGTCCCAGACTGAGGGTTCCTGGTAATTGACCAAGTGCCTTCATTCTCCCAGAGAATGGAATCATCCCTTATATTTGATCAAGTGGGAACACATCCCTCAATCACATCAGAATGGCCCTGCACTTATATATGATGATGTGAGACTACATCCCATAGTCATATCAGAATGGCTCTCAGTCCCAGACTAAGGGTTCTTGGTAATTGACCAGGTGCCTCCATTCTCCCAAAGAATGACATCAGCCCTTATATTTGATCAAGTGGTAACACATCCCTAAATCACATCAGAATGGCCCTACACTTATATATGATGATATGAGACTACATCCCACAGTCATATCAAAATGTGCCTTAGTCCCAGACCGAGTATTCTTGGTAACTGACCAGGTACCTTCATTCAAAGAATGGAAATGAATGCTTATATCTGATAATGTAGGAACCAATCCTATAGTCACATCAGAATGGATCAGCACTCATATCTAACATGGAAGGAACCAATCCTCTCACCATGACAGAATGGCTCAGCCCTTACATCTGACCATGGAAGGAACCAATCCTCTCTGCATGTTAGAATGGAACTCAGCTCTAGGCTGAGTATTCCTGGTAACTGACCAAGTGCCTCCATTCAGAGAATGGCATTCATCACTTATATATGATCATGTAGGAACCAATCCTATAGTCGCCTCAGAATGGTTCATCACTTATATCTGACATGTAAGGAAACAATCCTCTCATCATGACAGAATGGCTCATCCTTTACATCTGACCATGGAGGGAATGAATCCTCTCATCATGTCAGAATGGCTCACAGACTCATCACTTCCCCTTGGAGGGAACCTCGATCTAGAGAACACCAAGCTACTCCCTGAAGTAGTCAAACTTCACTCTGGTCGATGGCTTAGTCAACACATCAGCTATCTGTTCATTTGTCGCAACATACTGGAGCTTCACTGCTCCTCTCTACACCATATCCTTGATATAGTGATACTTGATCTCGATATGCTTTGATTTGTCATGGAACACTGGGTTCTCCAACAAATTCACACAACTCTGGTTGCAATATATATAGGTAGCATCCAACTGGAGATCAATGAAATCAGATAGTAGCTTCCTCAGCCATACTGCCTCACAAATAGCTGAACAAGCTACAAAATACTCTGCTTCAGCTGTACTCAGTGCCATGCAAGACTGTTTCCTACTAAACCAAGAGATCATACCTGATCCCATACTAAATCAACACCCTAAAGTTCTCTTCCTATCGATGGCCCTGCCTACCCAAGATGAATCAACATAACCTTCTAGGTTAATCTTTTGATTCGCCTCATACTTGAGCACATAATCAACTGTACCCTTCAGGTACCTCAGAATATGCTTTATAGCAATCAAGTGAACATTTCTCAAATATTTCAGGAATTGGCTCAAGGTATTCACAGCAAAGCAAATATCTGGTCTCATATTTATCAGGTACATCAGGGACCCAATCATATGATGATACATCATGGCATCAACCGAATCTGATGAAGAAACACTAGTAGCTTCAGGTTCGATGCCATAGGTGTGGTCATGGCCTTGCATTCCATCATCCTGAACCTCTTCAGGATCTCTACTGCATACTTCCCTTGTCCCATGGAGATTATGCCACACATCCATGCCTAGAAATTAGTGCATCATATCCAAGTCCTTCATCTCTAACTCAGCAGCAAGTATCCTTCTTGAAACTTCTGTCAAGAACAAGTCATCAACATATAATGGGAGCATCACTGGTCTTCCACCTTCAATCTTAAGGAAAAGGTTGGAATCCTCTTTACACTCAGTTAAGCTTAGAGTCACTAGCAAGATATCCATCTTGTCATACCATGATGAACCTCAGGATCTTCTGTAGTCACTCCCTCTGAAGTGAAGCATCATACTCCCTATGTCTTTCATACTCTATGCCCTCTTTTTGTGAGAAACCTCGTGCTACAAATATTGCCTTGTATCCCACGATGTTTCCATATACTACATGATGGAACTACGAACTTCCCTTCATGAATCAATACTGAATCCTAGACATCATTCTTCTTGAACTAGTCTTCCCTTTCTTCTTGGTTACTTCTTCATAGCTGGAAGGTTCTGCATCAATGATGTCACTGCATTCGTCATATTATTCTTTATCTGTTGTCACTTGTTCTTCAGAACAAGTCTCATCCTTCTTTTCTTGTAGGTGATTATGTACATGGTCTTTCCTACAAGTAAAATGCATTAGTTGTATGGTTAGAAACATTTCATAAGGCATATTCATAATGGAAAATTCTTATGCATAAGTATATGATCATGCAACTGTTTTAGCCAATACAACATTCATCCATATCTCACAGAAACTTTTCTAGATGCCTTCCATCTCCACCAGGACAACATTGAGATTATGCACTAATCCAATATGTCAGCAAAGAGGTTTCATTCTAGATAAGTAGCAATGGAGAGTTTTATAGCACCATGAGCTACTTACCCATCATATGCGTATTAGTAGTAGACTGTCATTAATGCAAACATTCTATCATGCATAATACATTAACTGCATATAATCAAATGCATAACAAAACAATATCATGAAATGACAATTGAATACTTATCTTTATTTGTTTCATTGGTAGACTCCTTCTTTAGCCTTCAGCTTCATCATCTTCTTCACTCATAATAGCATCATTTCTTATCCAAATGCTAATATGGATAAGAGGTTCTTCAAGAGTCAAGTCCTTCGTATTCCTCATCGCTTGAGGGATCTTCACATTCTTTAACTGTTTTCTCAAAGTCATATTCCAATTTATGTTCTTCCATTCAAATATCTTGGTCAAGGAATCAAAAATATCTTTCAGTGTCTATAGGGAAGACACTTATGGTATAAGGTGATCCGTGATTGAATCAGCAATGATCTTCTTGTCCTTGACCAAGTTCTTCTTGTGTAAGGCTTTTATCCTCATCTCCCTCTGGAACTAGAACCTCTCTACTTATGTAGGTGTCCAATTCATTTTCTTCAGAGAGATCATATACTTCCATGCTTGGTATTTTTCAACTTCACCAATCTTATCATCAAGCTGATGTGATAGATCATTTTGAAATGAGAACCTCAAATGAAAATAGCAAAATATTAGATCTTACTTATTTGAGGTGTCTGTCTTGGTTCTGGAGCTAGCTGATATAGGGTTTGTCAAAGAAACCCTATTTTTCAAAAATTGGAATCTTTTAGATTTGATTGGATAGAAAAATATACCTCTTCAAGGTGAGATTTCCAATGTACTCCTTTTTTAAAAATAGTGGAGGGAAACTTCCAGAATAGGAATCCCTAGTTTACCAATTTCTCCTGCATACATTCCTGATACTATTTCTATGGTATATATAAAATTACTACTCATATATGTCTAAAATTTTGTATTGTGGTAGACTCACCAGTCCCTGTTCCAACACCATAGGTTTCGTCAGAATTGGCTTCACCAATTGGGACTTATGATCATTTTCCCAAGGTGACCCGTTTTAGGACTGCTTAGCATAGCGAAGTTGTATGGACTTCCATGTGTCACTGTTTTATCGTCTGGGCCTGAAATATTGACCAAAAAAAGTACAGTCTGTTCCTTTTCTAGAATATCTTCTTAAATTTCATTTGGATCTTCATATCCCGAGATATAGAAATTTTACCTAGGTGTCATGTTTGGGGATGAATCCTCGGAGAGGCTAGAACCCTAACTTGGAGGAATCATATCTCCTAGAATATAGAGAATCTGAGGTTGAACATTGGACACAGTGTAAATAAGGATTTTATATTAGGCCTATGAAAGTTTCAGCTCTTGAGTCTTGTCCAATCCTGAGATATAGAGAATGTACCAAAACTTATCATTTTTAGTATTTTAGGGTTTTTTCCAACCCGGGGTCAAACTAGGATTTGAATTTTTCACATTTTCACCCAACCAAAAATATCAACCTAGGTATATAAAATTTGATTCTGATGATGAGTGCAATCCTATGCTAGGATCACTCAAAAATTCATCTTCTATAAGAAGCCCTAATTTCCCGCACCAAAAACTAAAAATGCTCAGAATCGAATTCCGCTTCGACAGAAAGATGTGCCCTTCAATGGGGAGTCAGCCTAGAATACGTTTTCTAATGGATTGTGGAGTGAGACCCAAAAAGTAATAAGCCCCATATTTTGCAACTGCACAATGTCTTCTTCTAAAGTTAGCTCTGATACCATGTTAGATTTTTATTACTCAAGATAGCATTATCTTAGGATCTTTAACTGAGAGAATAACATGAACATAAATAAACACAAAATACAAGAGACACAAAGATATTTCCTTGGGGAAACCATAAAGGAGAAAAACCCCGCAACTTCCTCAGATATAGAATCAACACCAAAATTAAAACCCAAAACCATAAAGATGATCTCCCAACAGCAATAGTCTCTCTCTCTGATCCCAGCTTCTTCTCTCTCACTCATGTGCCCTAGTTAGTGAGTGTGTGTGTTAAATAGAGAGGCTCACTCCCTATTTATATTCTTTCGTTCACTTAATTTCCATTTTAACATGTTGGCCCCACTTAACAATTACTTACTTGGGCCAACATCTCTAGGAGAGTCTAATAACCCTAGTGCCCCACAACTGTGTGGACTTTAACCCTTGGTCAATAGGAGGGTTACCCACAATGACTTGACATGACTTGCTTACATTATTGAATCTCCCGATAGGAACATCGGGGCATGACATGAATCAAATATATTACAAACACTTCCCGAAATAAACATTGGGGTACAATACATAAGATATACAAGTGAATACATTCTGAAGTTACAAATACATCAACAACACACTTAGCCTGATATACTTATTCTCCAACAACTCTTGCAACTGCATCTTCAGCTCTAGCATTTATGGTGTACTCATCCTGTAGGGTGTCTTGGACATTGGTGCTGCTCTTGGCATATGTTCAATTGTGAAGTCAATGTCTCTCTTTGGAGGAAGCCCTGGAATCTCATCAGGAAAAAATCCCTGAATTCTTGCAATACAGGATAGTCCTCGAACCTAATAGTTTCATTCTATGTTGCCTCCATGTAACAAACTTAAACAATAACAACAAACAAACAAACAATATATATATATATATTGATAGTAATAATTAATAATTAATAAATGGTTAGTGGTAAACTATTCCAAAATGACGCATCATTTCATGGATAGTATCCAAAGGGCCTTTACAATTAATATATATATGGAACTCACTTTGTAATCTTTTATCATCATTCATCTTTAATATTTATTTTATATTTAAATATGGAATTATTTTCCATTGGTTGATTATTCAATTGAGTAATCATTGAGAATATCCAGATACGGATATTACATTGGTATCACAACCAACCCTTCCTAGGGCTTCTGCTGATCTCCGGATTTTGTCCAAAATGATCAAGGTTTCCTTGAATTTAGGTCTTTCACCTCACAATGGCTTTTAGCCATCCATATTCAGAGTTTCTATGGTAAAAATTGGTTTTTGACCAAAAATTGGCCTTTGGCCATTTGAATTTCATTGAAGAAGTATTAATTCCACTCCAAATATGAAGCAAGAATGAGAGGGA
>LPNX010835103.1:285147-316946 GCA_001517045.1 Pseudotsuga menziesii
CAATCCTAGATGATGTGTCGGAGTTGATGGGACAAGACCATTGGAAGGTGGACCTTAATGAATTCCACATCATCCAATACGAGTACAAAATAAATGATTGTGAAGAATCATAGTGAAAAATAGGACCAACATGAAACTCAGAAGCAGAAAGTATATGTAAAGTCATGATGTAGTAGTGATGGAAAATAAAATGGTTATGGTGACTACATAAGCAATGGAAAATGGGACTTCGACATGAGTGGATTTTCTGGAGTTTTGAAATGAGGAGGGTGGATGAATCTACCATAGGGAAATTGGTTTCTTGAGGGGTTTCTTTCAGCAACAAGTGGGATGACAGGTGTCTAAAAATGATTCTTGGCATGTAGCAATGGGACTTGACTTCGGAAACATTGGACACTGTATGGTTTGCACATCAATCTCTCCAATTTTTTTTTATGTGCTCAATCCATTTGCAAATTGATAAAAAGTCTTCAAGAGTCACTCGTGCATGCATTGACCTTCTTCTTCCAAGGACCTACAAAACCTAGCATTTGCCTGCAATAAAACATGAGATGATAGAAGAAGAGAGATGATTGGTCTCTCTTCACCCAACACTTATGAAAAAAAACAACAAGCAATTACTCATAAAACAAATCCAAAGAAAAATGGACAAAGCAAAATCCATTTTATACCTGCAGGAGAGCAATGTCCATCTAGACTCACCAACGGTATTCTGATCATAGCTTCTTCGTTCCTTGTCCAATTTGAGTGATTACAAAGCCAAATGAAAGTAAATTCATAGGTATATTTCCATTTGAAACAGGTTTTTAAAATTCTATGCAATGATCTTCCAAATCACTTAGTAACAGCCTGCATGACAAGGTGTTTTTTCGAATTCTGGACTAGGCCAACAGTCACGATTTTAGGCTTAACTTTTTTGTTTGATAACAGATTGATGTGATTCCAATTAGAGATGTAAGTAGATTCATGTAGGTATCTCAATTAGAAACAGGTTTTGAATCCAACAAGAATTGATGGGTCAAATAAGCCAATGAACAGTCTAGAAAATAGAGTTTTAGGAATGTAGATTTGTGATAGGCAGTCAGTAGTTTGGTCATAAAATTTACATACGATATCGGAATGGAGTGATTCAAATTGAGTTGTAAACTATATTCATAGGGGAATATACCAATGAAACATGTTTGCAAAATATATCCAATAAGGAATCCAAAAATTGACTGTCCCATCTGTGTTCCTAAGCTGCCAGCTTGACATCCTGTTAGTATTTTGGCCATAAAATTTTTGTTTGACACCCAATTGTAAAAATTCAAATTGTTTTGGAAACTAGATTCAAAGCGATACTATAGATTTAAATAGGTTTTAAAAATAATTTCATTTGGTCTCCCAAAAATGGACTATCCCGACTGTGTTTCAGTAAAAATTTTAAGCCAAAAATGTCACCAAAAATTTTATAAATGAAATTTGATCCCAAAAAGTGATTGGAATAGATGTGAATGTTTTTAATGATGTACATCCATATAAAAAAAAATTCAAGCATTGAGCACCTAAAAGTATTCATGAAAACATTTCATACCCATTCCTTATCTTTCTACTTTCTGATCTTCCAAATCACAACAAGGCGCAGGAAGAGAGCATACTTATTCAAAAATAAAAATAAAAAACCAAACAAAAGCATGGTTTTATTCTGATATTCTATCCTACTCTATTCTACTTGGAAATATAAAAATTGTTTAAGTGTATGCATATTTCCAATGGAGCCATTTTCGAAAAAGTGACTCAAGTATGCTCATACTCCCAATAGAAAAATATAACTTTATGAATTCTAGGATATGAGAGATCAACTCCCTTCAAATGATGGTGCCAAGAATTAGTGAAGTATGAAATGATGCTGCAGACCGATGACAGATTGAAACCAATCTTCAATATAATCTTTGTTCCCTTGATTTCTCATGGATGTTACACCATGAAGATCCTTATTAAACTGATCTTCCTCAATGCATAAGATTTTCGGATCTAATGATGTGAATGATGCTTTTGGTTTCGATGGCTGTTCTCCATCAAATATTACGTGTGTATTGTTGATCTTGTCTGCTTGCTTATGAGGACTAGAAGAAACTCCATCTGCAAAACTTGGATCTAAAACATGTTCAGGCCTCGTATGGATTTGCTGCAATAACTCACAGCCTTTTTGCAGTGGTGTAGATGAGGTAGAACAAGAGGGAAATGTAGGAACATTTTGCAGTTCAGCACTGTAAGCATACTGTACTGCTTTATTATGGTTAGGGTGGAGGGTGGATTGGATAGGAAATTGTGTTGGATACCAAGGAGTTTGATGAGAAAATAGATGTGGCTGATGTAGATGATTGATTTGTGAGGTTGATATTGAAGGACCAACTTGTGTTGCAGCATGAGGGAGAGTGGCCATATGATCATAAAATAGGCCATTCCAACCTTGTGGGTAAGGTAGGTAAGAGTTAAATTGAGGCTGCAACAGCTGCCATGGTGGAAGAGTATTCCATGGCTGAGTATGAAAGTAAGAAAATGAAGGGATAGAATTTTGAACCATAGATGTAGGCCATGGTTGACATGACTGTTGCAATGAGTTGGCTGCAACTCCCAGATCTCTTTGATATGTTTTTTTCATCCTTGGTAAGGAGGGGCAATGATCTGTGGAATGATTCAAGTCACATATACCACAACTTTCAAGACTATCTAGAGGGAAATCCCTTGCTTCTCTTATTTCCTACTGCTTTTCCTTATCTTGCAAAACACCCAATTGTAAATCAGCTTTAGAAATGTCAAATAAATTGCTGATTTCAGTTCGTAAAACTCTTGTTTTTGCAGCAGATTTCAAAAATAGAGATAAAAGTTCCTTAGAATTCTTACGAGTCTTGAATTTTCCTCTTAAATGCCTTCTACATAACTCACAAATATCATCATATGCTAACTGAAATACATTACCTGTTCCGATCAGATTCAATATTTCTAGACATTTAGCTTGAATTCCCTTGAGTAGAAGTGTTTTTAAGATTTCCTTCCCCAGTTTCCTCTGTTTGGATATTTGGAGGTTATATTGAAATCATTCTATGTATTCCTCCAGACTCTCTTCTTCTCCTTGTGTCATTTCGAATATGTCTTCATTGACCCTGCAATAATCTTGGTACCTTTTCAAGAACACATGTTTCATGTCTTCCTAAGTTTGTATACAATTCCCACCGAGGCTCATGAACCATCGGAGGGCAATTCCTTTTAGAGTAAGGGGAAACAGATTCAACTTTTGATCATTAGCACAATAATTATATCCTCTACAAAGTACTTCAAATTGAAATAAAAATACATCAGGGTCTTCATTTTCCAAACCTTGAAAATTTGGTAGAACATGTGGGGGAATTCTTTTTGTTCATGCCACTCCTCTCGAATCTTTGATGGGAAATTCAAAGGTAACAACTTCCGCATCTTTCTCACTTGCCATCTCTTCATAGATTTTTCATGTGCTATTATAAGGCTCCTCCTTCGAATGTTCCTGTTAACTTGTTAGTAGAATGGGTGGTGCTTACAACAGCACTAAGGGGAATGATAAGACTTATGCTCCAAAGATTAAAATTGAAATAAAACTGAATGTAAAAAAATAGAAAATTCACACTCAAAATAAATTCAATAACCTGAAATGTAATAATGCAATCTACATGCCCTACTTTAACAATGCATCTACAAAACAATGTTAGATGTACTTTTGCACAATTGATAACTTCCCCAGCAACGACGCCAAAATGTCATGCCCATTATATGCCAGTTAATTAAAACTTAACATGGAGAGTGCTAAACATAAATTATCAACCCAAGGAATTCTTTTATTTTAAAGCTATCATGCAAAATATATGCGAGTACAATTTCTACCTGAAACTGTTGATCTATTGGTATGCAATCGAAACTATTTGTAAACTAGGTCACACTTGCTTAAAATCAAATCAACCTAAGCCTATTCATGGAATCACACTGTAAATCTAATTATACTTCAACAAAATAAATTGTTATAAAACAAGATCTAAATACATAAACCTAAAAGCAATGCTAAGTTGGCCAATGATCTATCAAGATGAATTAACATGAAAAAAACTATGATAAATCTAATGAAATCATGAACTAAATAATAAAACAACTATGATAAATCTACTGAATGAAAGCATGAATTAACAAATAACAGATCTACAAAATAAAACACTTACAATCAACACTACCAGCATCTACTTAGGGAAGAGGGCCCTTCCTCCACTAAACAGAGCTGGATCTTCACAATAAAAAACTACAACTCCAGAATTAAGAAACTTCCAGCATGTATCATCATAATGGAAGAATTACAATAGATCTATATCAAATCCTACATCATAACATTGTGTTCTCTCCTATCTTGCATCTTCTATCATCCATCTCCTATCCTGCCTAATCTATCATATATCATGCATAATCTCCCTCTCAATGAGATTGATTACATATTTATACATAAAATTATCTCATAGAAATGAAGAACTGAACCCCCAACTTGTGATCTGCAACAGCTAGAACACGGTTGTAACTGTTGGCAACTTTGGAACTGGCCGCAACACCAAATCTGGAAAATACCCTCTCGAAGAACCACCTGCATATCACAAACCATAACTTTGTTTGGCTATTTATTTGAGATTAAGTTAAATGAGGATGTTACGCACAAAACCCATGTCTCATATTTTTGATATTCATTTCCATTTGCCCGCAAATCAAGACGTGAATCAAGGTGTTCTTATGTGGTATGCGTTTTTGGTTAAGGCTGTAACAGTTGGCTATGAGCTTCCTGTACATGATAAATCACTCCACAAACCATCATTAGTAAAATTATGCATAATATTCTTTTAATTCATCAAAGATAAAAGAAAATAATCACTATTAACCACTTAAAACATCAATGGAAGTAGCAGGCTGTTCAATGCGTAGCTACAACAAATGGATGAAAAATGGAATGATAAATGAGAAATAATGGTAGTAAAATGGATGAAATTTATGTTGGTAAGTGATGGAGAAATGGACAATTCTAGGGCCCAACACATTCGGTGATGTCAATCCATCAAGATGGAAGAGGAGGTCTCTTGAAATGCTTAGACACAAAAGACCATAGGCCTCATCCCTCCTGTTGTGCCATTTTATTTTCTCTGTAGCTACATTGGGCTCTACCCCATTTTCCTTAGTCACCCTATAGAAACCTTTTTCTCTCAACAATATCTCCATCTTAGCTTTCCACTCAAATAAATTGAATGGAGTCAAGATGATCTTCTAGATTGGTCCATAGCTCAGAAACAGTGCCCTTCAGTCAACAGAATATGCTCCCATTCAAGATGTCAAACCTACAATAGAAATATGGAAGGATATAAATCAATATACAAAGGATCTGATACCATGTGGAAATTGAACCCAAGAGATAGAACAATTACACTCACAAAATATCTAATCAAACACGCAAAATTAACACCAAAGGATACTGAAATTGGAGCATAAAACTAATATGTATTGAATAAGTGTAAAATAGCCAACCTTGTGAAGTAATAGGCTACTGAAATATATAATTACATGAGATATTTGAATGCATAAGGATTCCATTTGAAAAGGTCAGAAAGTAAGCTTACTAAATCTAGTCAAATCCCCCATAGCTGCGTAAAGAAGTTTCCAAATCCACCAAGATGCTCACGAATTGGATAAGTCAAGTAGGAAAGCTAATGAGGGATGGAAAGACAACTCATACATTCTTTTATTAGGAGAAAAGGAGGGAGGATGATGTAGGAAAAAAACAAGTAAACTACACCTAGTCTAGCTTTTCCTTTTGCCTTAATTCTCAATAAAACAGGCAGCTTTTTAGAAAAAGAAGATATGTGCTTTGGAGGATATGGAATAAAGCAGACATGCTAAATATGGTTTCCAGGAGGTTTCCCAAGTGCTCCATGACTCATTTTTAGCAAGTGTTGACTTCTAGGACATGTAGAAGGCAACTAGCATAGAGTGGAATCTTGGAGACTAGGCAATAAGACAAAAATGATTTAATTAATTTCTAAGGTAGGTAAATATGGGTTGATTATTCTAACATCTCCACCCTTAGGATTCTCATGGTGGTAGAAAAATCTAGAGGAGTATCTTGAAACCTCCTCCCATTAGATTATGTCTCAGCATTTCCAATTTAGACATTTTACCCCATAGCATCTTTCTCGTATTCATTGGGGTCATGTGTATCGTTGCACATGTCAGTTCTCATGGCTTAATCAAACCAACTTTACCAAAATACACTATCTGGAATGCTGCCCTATGACTATAGTTTTGCAAAATCTGTTAATAAACGAAATTCTTAGATAATTTCAAAATTGAAACCACTTACCCACTACCCATGGAAGTTTTCTTTGTTATGTAACTAAGAATATTTTGAAACCATTTACCAATGACTCTGTTAACCATTCAACTTGTCTCATTTAGGCCCTAGCGCTGCAACCAGTAGCTCTGATACCACTCTATCACGTACCCATACCCCAATTATCATGTAAAATTAAATATTTCCTATGGAACCTTTATCGTTCTTTGAAACACAAGGCATCGTAGTGAAACACTCCTCAACATTCATGCTCTGATACCACTCTGTCACGTACCCATACCCCGATTATCATGCAGAATTAAATTTTTCTTAAAGAACCCTTGTCGTTATTTGAAACACAAGGCATGGTCGTTAAACAATCCTCAACATTCATGTTTTGATACCACACTATCACGTCCCCTCCCGTCCACCATTGATCAATTTGACGATCTACGAAGAAATATTTCAGAGGAGATTGAACGGAAGAGAAAAATCGCAACAAAAATTGACGGTCAAAATCTCTTTTGCATTTGGGAATAGATCAAGGATTGAGAATCAACCCACAAAAATCAACAATGCAGAAAGACTGAGTTACAGAATCGGGAAAATTCAAATTCGCGGTCCCTCATCCTACATCCCGCATACTACATCCTGCATGGGGAATAGATCATTGCGGGAAGAAAAGTTGTGGAAGTAGATATCTGTGAAGCCACATCCCACATCTCGCATCCCACATCCTACATGGAGAAAGGAAATTTGTGGAAGGAAAACTGTGGAAGTAGATATTTACAAAAGGACATTTCCACATCCTGCAAGTTGCGGAAAGGAAAGGTTGCGGAAGGAAATTGCTGCAGAAATTCAACCTGCTAACAAAAGTATTGGGAAGAATCAATTATTCAAGACATCACCAATCCGACCATCTAAGTCCCATAAATTAATTTATAAATGTATTGAAAGAAACATACATAGATGAATACAATTGAAATTATACAATAGATGCAATTCATCAATTCAACACATTAGGCATGTTCATCATATTTCATTAAGCAAATAAAATTGTAGAGAATAGCATAGATAAGAATACTTATCTTGAAAGAATTTTGTCCTACAACTAGCTACATCGCTGCAATGTTCCACCCAACCATAGGCCAATGCGCTCATCAATCTCTCAGTAGCACTACCACCCCCAAGATGGGCATGATTTCCACAAGGAATAAGGAACACTAGTAGGCTCACACATAGCCAAGGATACAAGAAAACTCAGCCAAGCCAACATAGTTGGGTTTATCAGGATACAAAAAAACAAGACAATATACTGCTGGGTCTATTAGACTATAGTTAGTCAAGCCAACATTCACATTAAGGACCAGCGAAGCCAACTAATTACAAATGGGTTTATCATGCTGCAAAGGAACTAGAAAACTTGAACTGCTAATCTAGTGAGCTCAACCACCGAGCTATGGACACTTGCACTAGATTAGGCTTGGCTCCTAAACATATACACACCCAACACAAGGAATCATCCCCTTCTCTACTACATATTCCCTCATGTTATGCCTTCCCTTCCAGTGTTGTTCAAGGTGTGTAATGAAGAAAACTAGCCCCTCTAGATATATTTGTGAGGTTCCTTCCTACACTAGGTTTATCAAGCTAGTTCAGATCCAATTCCACTCTGAACCATTTCATACCAAGGAAAACCACAAGGTTAACACAACAAAACAAACTTCCATTGATTCTCTGACAGAGGATATCATTGTACAACCACGCTCAGGATGGTAACAACAGGTGAACCACAGAGAACAAAACACGGTTCTGTAAGTAGGATGAACGCTCAGCGCGCATGCACAAGATGGAATGAAGAATGATCAGAATCAACCACCACATTTTGGGTGAAGGCCAAATGATCGAGTGTGCATGCACAATGAGGGAAAAAAAAACAAAAAAAAACTGAAAGCATCAAGGATGGTTGATCAAAAAGTCTTGCCGCTCCCCAAACGTGAGGGAATATGAAACATGAGTGCATGAGGGGAAAATGGGCATACGTTTTTTGGGTGTTTTACCTTGAAAAATGGATTTTCCACCATGGCTCAAGGTTAACATCCACCCATCCCTTTTCCTTAGGAAATCCTGTGCCCATCTCATTATTTGTTGCATTGACATAGCTAGTTGTGGGTTTTTAATTTAAATTGCATATTTATATGATGTCCAAAAGTATATACTGTACTTGACTTAGCACCATAAACCATAGGAATAAACCTTGATCACCTATACAAAAAACATTAATCAATGGTAGGGCCTTGGCCTTGAGCTCCTTGCCATGATTCCATATAATATTCTCACCATATATATTTAATGAAAAACGGGGTCAAAACCAAGGTGTTACAACTTACTCCTCGACTACACCATTCAAGAAAGTTGTCTTGACATGCATTTGGTGTATCTTCCACTTCATAACTGCAAGTAATGCAAGTATGGTCCTAATGGAAGTTTACCTCGCCACAGGTGCAAATGTTTATTCATAGTCAATGCCTTCTTTCTGTGAGAAGCCTCGTGATACGAACCTTGAATTTTATTTCTCGATTCTTGCATTTGCAACATGCTTGATCTTGTAGATCCACTTTGAAGTCATGAAAAAATTATTTTCTGGTCTAAGAACTATCTCCCAGGAATCATTCTTCATGATCAACACATATTCCTTGATCATATCATCCTTCCATTCTTTGTTTTTTGCACCCTCTTCATAGGTGGAAGGTTCTCTGTCAATGATGTCACATAGCAGGGCCACATAGATATTGTAGGGTTTTTCCTTTTTCTCTTTCTATGTATTCCTACTAGAGCACAATACCCTTTTACTTCTTGTATGAGATCCCATGCCCATACTAGTTTTCTCTTGTCAGATTCCTTCTCAAGGAATGTCTCTACCAGCTCTTGTGGTTCTGTCATGTCATGTTCTTCTGTAATTGCGTCTCTAATTTCATATCTCAAGCTTTGGTATCTTCAGGTTCCTCGACCTCTTGAATAGGTGTCCTCCCTAATCTAAAGTATGTCGAGTCTTCATCAAAGGTTACATCTCTACTGATGTCAATATTCCTGAATCCTTGGAATTATATTTGGTGGTAGGCCTTTGATGTATCACAGTATCCTAAGAATATACCCTTCTTAACATAAAGATTGAGCTTGGTCCTTTTCTCCTTTGGGATATGTATGTACACTGGGTAGAAAAATATTCTCAGATGGCTGACTTATGGTTTCTCTCCTAGAAAATCCTCTTCAAGAATCTTGTTTTGAAGTACTTGATGGGGAGTATGGTTCTGTACATACACCATTTTCCTTATTTCCTCTGCCCAAAGGTGCACAGGACGATCATGGTCATGCACCATTTCTTTTGTTGCTTCCATGATGATTTGGTTCTTTCATTCTGCAACCCCATTCTACAAAGGATTGTATGAAGTGATCAACTCCCTCTCGATCCCAAACTCTCTACAGAGTTCCTTGAATTATTCCAAGGTGAATTCTCCACCATTATCTGACTGTAGAGTCTTGATATTCCTATCTCTTTGGTTCTCGGCCAAGGATTTATATTCCTTGAACTTACTAAAAAATTATTTTTTTCCTTTCAAGAAATATATCCAAGTCATATGTGATAAATCATCTATAAAGGAAACATAGTACACATACCCTCCTAATGAGATAGAAGACATGGATCTGCATACATCCAAGTTTACTATCTCTAGTATTCCTTTGGCCTTTCTCTCATTGTTGGGAAATTTCTTCTTTCCATTATTTCCTTGTGCACATCCTTTGCAAATTCCTTCATGATTTTCCTATATCTCTGGCACTCCAAAGACTCCTTTTCTTTCCATTAGTAGTGCTCTGTAGTGCACATGTGCAATCCTTCTGTGCCATAGTCCACTTGGTTCAATTGACTCATGAACCAGTGCTTGTTCATACTATCCCTTTAGCTTGTTCAAGCCTTCTCCTTCTTCTCCAATCATTATTTCATGCTCTATTGTCTTCCCTCTAGGCCACATCAGAACTTGGCCATCGAAAAAAGCAACTCTAATTCCTTTTGCATCTAGTGCAGAGATGGAAAGAATATTCTTCTTCAATCCTGGAACATATAACACATCCTTCATCTTGAAGTATTTCCCAGAGTCAAGCTAGTACGATGCTTCTCCACTCCCTTTTATGGGGTATTAGTAATCATCCCCAAGTTTCACCTTGTGAGGTGACTCATGTTCAGACATATTAAAAAATGATTACTGGTATTTTGTCATGTGTTTAGAAGCTCCACTATCCAAAAGCCAATCATTGCTTCAATGTGAGATAGTGCTAGTAAGTGCTGAGATTAGCACGCACTCTTCATAGGAATTATCCTTCT
This sequence comes from Pseudotsuga menziesii, assembly GCA_001517045.1. Lineage (NCBI taxonomy): Eukaryota > Viridiplantae > Streptophyta > Pinopsida > Pinales > Pinaceae > Pseudotsuga > Pseudotsuga menziesii. Next base: position 295,893 of record LPNX010835103.1, read on the forward strand.
CTCTTCTAAATTATTTGTTTGTTGGTTCATCATCTTAGGCAACATGAGCATGGTGTCTCCATTTCATGATGGGACAATATCTTTCAAAGTTTCCCTTTTCATACAATTATAGCTTCAAACTTTTGAAGGATCTATCTTGGTATTTATTTTTTTCTTGTGCTTCTTCTTATTGTGATGAAAGTTCTCCTTCTTCTTGAAGTTCTTCCTGATGTGGACTGCGAGAGCTTGATCTTAATTTGCTCCCATATTCTATTCTCTTGTCACATGTCGAGCTTCTTCTTTTGCACATTCTTCTTGGAGTCTACTGAAAGAGATCATCCTCCTTCTTGCACAAATTCCTTGAATGAATTAGTCCCATGATAAAGGGAGACCATTCAAGGTAGTCATTACAATTTCTCCTTCTTCGAAATTCTCTTCAACGGCTTCAAGTTGTTCTTTGATTTGAAAAACTCTTGTGAAGTAATATTGTATAGTCTCAGAGTTTTGTATCTTCACATTCTTCAACTGGTTCCTCAAAGTGATTTTTTGATTGATGTTCTTTCCTTTAAACATATTTTTCAAAGGATCATATACTTCCTTCGGTGTCTTGAATGAAGACACGTGGGGAATGATGTGATCCTTAACAGAATATGCAATGATTATGTTGGCCTTATCCATGCATCTCTTATGAGAATCCTTAGCCTCATCTCCCTCTGGTTTTGGAACCTCCTCAATGGTGTATTGATCAAAATAAATTTCTTCAAGGATCATGGAGATTATGTACATACATGCTCAAAATTTATCATCCCCTCCAAGATTGTCCTCAAGCTGAGCATGGTGAGTCATATTTTCAAATGAGAACCTCAAATGGAAATAGAAAAAATATTTAGATATTACTGATTTGAGGTGTCTGACCTAGTTCCAGAGCCAATCGATCTAAGGTTTGTCAAAGAAACCATAATTTTCCAAAATTGGAGTTTGATAATTATGTTTGGACACAAAGATGCGCCTCCTTGAGGTGAGTTGCTTAGCAAGGTCACTTTTTGAAGAATAAGGTGGGAAGCCTCTGAAACTTGATGCCTTAGTTTCTCCTGACACTAGTGACATGATAAAAAATGAAACTTATTCAAATATGAAACTACTTCCACCAAAACATGTTCCCTATTGAGGCGAGTTATCCTATCCCTCTTTTCTTGATGATTTGTGGAGAGAACACCTTAAACTAGGAATTCCTATTTTTCACAACTGCACAACGCTTTCTTTCAGAGAGGCTCTGATACCATGTTATTTTTTCTATATCTTATTAGCTTAATTAGGATTTTTTTCTATAAGAATAACAAGTACAACAAGATGCATAATATAGAAAGATACACAAGACACACATATTTTCACTAGGGAAACCATAAAGGATAAAACCCCACAAACTTCCTCATAATAGTATAGTCATAAGGACGGTGTCATAATATGATCAATCCTAGTAATACAAATTATTCAACAGCTATATATATATCATGCAAAATTGAGTGTGTGAGGTGTGTATAATTGAGGGAAGGCGCCTCCCTACATACCTTTCATGTGACTAACCAAATACATGTCTGGGCTGACTCATTTCACTAATAGGTTGAATTCTAGTATAGAGACTCCAAATACACATTACATGATGTCAGACTAGGGATTGTTTCCCTGACTTACAACAGAGGTTGTAGCCTATAGTATAGACACAAAAAAGACATCGCGCAAGGAGGTAAAGAAATATCTAATGGGGGTACAACAACATACAATGATAATATACATAAAAGTATCATCCGAAGTTACAAATACATCAACACTAGGTCTATGATAAAACCAAATAGGATTTTGTTGAAAATCTTATGAAGAAATTGATGCTATAATGATCGATTGGTAACAAAAAGAATTCCAGTTTTGTTCCCTAGGTTATATATTTTCATATTTGTTTAATGCTTCAGAGTTGATTGTAAGCACATACAAACATTTTATTGCTTACAAAATATGCATTGCAGAGGAACCCTCTATTTCTTTAAAAAAATGACATATTTTGTTTTATTTCTGACCCTGTACAAAATATGCAAGCTCATGTCATGTTTTAGATATTACCATGATTGAACAAAATATGTGAACTCATGAATGCATCAACTCTCCAATCAAACCAAATCAGACCATGTTGAAATCCTTTGAGCAAAATTGTTGGTGTGGTGATACGATTGGTAAATAATTTTTTTGTTCAGTTTTTTGTGCTTAGAAGAATTTGCATTCTTACCCTACCTAAACAAAATCTACGAACCTATAACCAACTCTGAGATCTTACCAAAATTGATTGCATTTGAATTTTATGAAAAAGAAGCATGGTATAGTGATCGATTAACAATATATCGTTTTTTATTTTTTTGTTAATTGACTAGTGTAGTTATGGACTGCTTATCGACCAATTGATTTAATACATCTAGTCTTTGATCAAACCAAATTGGACCGCATTGAAATCCTCTAAGAAAACTCAATGGTGTAGTGATATGGCTAGCAACAATATTTTTTTAGTTTTTGTGCTTAAAAAAATTTACATTCTTTCCCAATTGAACAAAATCTACAAACTCGTCAACAGGTTTGTGATCAAACGAAAATTGAGCTCATTGAAATCTAATGAAAACAATTGATGGTATAGTGGTAGACTGGCATTATTATTTTTTTACTTTTTATGTTAATCAACTAGTGTAGCAATCGATCTCTTTTCCACCAACTTATTGTTTTTTTCTCTTTGTATGATACAATTCTACCAATTCCACGTTTGATATGAAGGATAAGACTCTTTTCTAGATTCTCCCAAGATCAATATCTCTCCTTTCTTAAATGTTGTGCATTATATTGATGAAAATCCAAGAGTCCTCAACAACAATCCATTTTGCATGCTTATTCATTTTTTTCCCAGTCCCTAAGCATAAGAATAGATGATATTTTCACCAGGGTCAAAGATGACCCTTTCCCCACCTCTCATCCCTATGTAATTTTTTGTATTTGAGTAGTCTATAAAATTATTTATCAGATACTATATATGTAGAGTAAATCACTTTTCCCTTTATTAATTTCTCCAGAAATAAGTTTGGATGATTTGTATGTGAATCTAAAAGATTGGTTGAAGGATAAAAGATATCAATTTTTTTATTATCAAAGGTTAGAATTTATGTAGTATTTATATTATTCCTTTATAAATACGTTGTTTTTCACTCTTCATTTCCAATTAGGAGATCATGTGTAACATATGTAGGCTATTTTGGCTTCTTATCGTGACTATAAAATTTTACTTCTTATAAATTTGGTCATGTTTAATATAGATATTGTTTTGTTGCCACATAAAGAATGGACATCATTTACTCCATAGGTTGTGGAAGAAGGTTTTCAAATACTTGTTGAAGAGGACGTTGAACAAGAAAAGAGCGAAAAATGAAGCAAAAATTATCTATACAATGACAAAAGTCACAGAAATTATATATACTTGCATAAATTGATTATTGGAGTGATGATGATGTATCCAACGGTAATGATGTTGAGAACCAACCTAATGATAGGGAAATAACTTATCAACTTGAAATTCGTTCAACTCTATAGTATGTTAATGGAAAGGATCCAAACTTTGATACAATTGATCTTCTTAAAGGAGAAAATAGCTTAAAAGAAATCATTATCTGCAAAGTTATAGATGAGTCACATACTTGAAATGTAGAGTTGACAATGTTGGATCGTTGTGGTGATAATCCAATTCTTTACATTGTAAGTACTAATGGCAAATGGACACATACGATGAATGGTGTATTGCATGTTCAAATGGTGTATACAGATGAAAGTGGAAAGATTGTGTTGCACCATCCTTAACTTTCTTAAATAAAATCACAATTATATTCAAGTGGGCTAGATGAAAATCATAAAAAATGCTCAACTGCAGTCATTAAGTGAGGTTTTTATACGAGATCTTGTTCATATATGACTCCCCTATTGACTAAAAATGGTCATTTTGTGATGATTGGTAGAATTAAATTCATTCAAATGGATGGGATATTGGTACACAACACAAATAAATTTGATTGTACCATAAATAAAGGCATGCATGTCTATATTTATTATGAAAAATTCTTTGAAATGTCTCAATATGGATCATTAAAAATTCCATATCATATAGAAGTGTTGGATTGTTTAGTAGATGTTTAAACTATTGGAAAATTTTGTTGGGTAAGAATATTTTAAAACCATGTAGATGTTTTTGATAGAGGCCACTATATTCCTGAAGGTGTGAATTTTCATCCACATGAATTGTTTTACACAAAACAAGGTCTGTTGATACCAACTGAAATAATTGATGGTGAGTATAGATTGTCAATGTTTGAGAAATAATGGAAGGTTCTTGAACTTTAAATACTTTTGATAATCAAATACAATGCATGTATATCTAATACAAAATTCAAACACAAAAATCATTCAATCTATAAGAAACAAGATGCACCCTGGGAAAACCCTCCAAATCCAGAGGATGAAAAACCCATCATTCCTTTATGTATGATAGATAATTGAAGATAATGATTTACAACACATGATAAGATTACATGTTAGAGAAATAATACACCTTATTACCATGATAATACACCTAGGACACATTTCATTATCTTTTATGCTTTATTCCATGGTCCAAATTGGGCTAATTGATCATTTACTGATAGTTGAGTTGCGCTCCACTTTGATAATTATAATAGTTGAGGCACTCTAGGTTGATCATTTTGAAAACCCATATTCCCTCATTGATGAAAATACTATCTTGGTGTGCTCCGCCATCCACATATTCAGTGAGATGTTTGAGCATAGGAGCTAGTGCATGTTTATGGTGGTTTTTGGCCTTCCTTGGGAATTTATTTCCTCCTACAGCCAGTCCCACTCACCCATATGCTCACACACACCTATAATTATTTCATTTACTATCCAACATGCCTCACCAAGGTTCACACTATCATTTGTGACTGTTTGGGGTGATTAGGAAGCTAATTGGTCCACTTAGGGGGGGTTTGAGGGTCAAATCATGGGATGACACTTGTATACATCCATATGGGATCCAAGGCCTCACAATTTATCCCTATTGTAATATAAAAATTTTCCAAATACATTTATATGTTGTACAGTCATAATAGTGCCAGTTATTGACTACATTTGTGTATGTTGTTTTCACTCTTTCTGTTGTTTTGTTCATAATTTGTGAGTAATATCAAATTGTGATAATCTCCTTAGATACTAGATCTTATTATGAATCAATTCTCACATGGTATCAGAGATATTTGGAGCTACAAATAAAATCCAAGGTGTTTGATTTGTTGTTTGAGGGATTTTCCAAATAGATTTGAGTGTTGGCATTACACGTACATTCAACATCTTGTCAACTAGTGTGCAAGCAGAAATGGAGCAGGATCATGTATAGATGAAACCATTCAACTATTTTGAATGGAATTTTGAAATGGTGATCCATATGAGGTCTAAATTCTTGTCCAAGTTCACAATGGATACTGTAGACAAACCCAACTCTGTTGTGGTTAAATCGAAGTTCTTCAACAAGCTTGATGAAGCATTTGGAATGCTTTGTCTCAGCATTTCGAGAGACTTAATATTCCATGTAGACATTCTATCAACTCCCAAGGAATTATGGCTCAATTGTGAGACATTTTTTGGGAAGGGTGATGAGATGAGAGGCCACCATCTAAAAAATGAGCTAATATCACTGATTCCAGCTCACTTTGAGACAATACAAGACTTCTTCACTGAGTTTAAATCATTGGTTCTTCAGCTAAAATAGTATGGCATATAAAATAAGGAGGATTAGCTCATATTTTCCATCCCTTTGAAGCTAGGTCTAGAGTAATCAATGTTTGTATCCACATTCCACTCTAGCAAGCTCATAGCTTGAAACTGTCGCATCCCTTCACTGGATTACTTCATGGAGTCACTACTCAAGAGAAATAAAAGATAGAGCAAACGGGAGCCATTAAATCTATTAAGGATAAATCCCTTGATGTAGGTGTTTTGAATACATCCAAAGGCAAGAATAAATCTAGAGATTCGAAGCAGCAAGACAAGAGGAAGCAAGAAAAACCCAAATCTTCAGATGGGGGTTCGAATCCTTGCAAGGACAAGGACAAGAAGAAGAAAGAAAAGACCAAATGCACATATTGTCACAAGGGATGGCATCTAGTGAGTGCATGTATGAATAAAAACATAGACATGATGGAACATCTTCTTGAGAAGAACAACATCCCACTGCCTGAGGGCACAAAGAAGAAAGTTTGTGTTTGTTCGAGGAGCACGTCGGTAAGCTGACTGGAATGATAGCTGACTTAGTCAATTAGCTGACTAAGTTGATCAGCTAACTAATTAGATATTAGGTCAGCCACATAAGGTCATGTTGGTTGACCGAACTGACAGGTAGTTATTTGTAACTATTTTGTAATTCATATATATTAGGCTATTGAGCCAGATGAGAACTTGGTTCAGTTCTCTGTATTGTATGGACCCTTTCATTATAATATAATATGTTATTCTACCTACTTGTTCTTTTCTCCTTTTTATGTTATGTATGTATGCCTTTAATGTGTATTATTGGTAACCCCATGTGATCTATGAGATTACAACATTGCTTCTATTGCTGGTAGTACATGTCTGAGATGTATACAAGAAAATGATATCAGAATAGGAGATTAAGGACTGGTGGGAGTGCAAAATAGCAAACTACTTGTAGAATTGCACACGAAGAAATAGATTAATGATTTCTCAAGCAAAGGAAAGGTTATTTACTGAAACCCATGAGAAGTTTGTAGAATTGGTACCCCAGCTCTTGAAAAAACTTCTGGATGAAAAATATGGAAGTGATTAAAGACCAACAGCTGCTAGAAAAATTGATTTGAGGGGGAAGGACAAACTTGTTAGAGTGTTTTGAAAAGATCACTGACGAATTCTGCGAGGAACAAGCTATAGAAGAAAGAACTTCAGTGGAAACCATTCAGAAGGAATTATATACAGACCTTACTGAGCAATTCTTGTGTTCCTTACCGACCTTACTGTTCAAGTTTCTGATAGATAAAGGAGTGGGTCATATCGTTGAACCTCGTCCATCACTATGTGAACCACCATCAAACCCTAATTGGGAATAAAAACAAAAGAAGTGGGAGAAATTCATTACCGAAAGGGAGTGGGAATACTTCCTTAGCAAGTAAACAAAACTATCTAGGATTTCTAAAGCATCAAGTAGGCTATGGGGGGGTAGCTGGTCGTATGTAGGGGTAAAGTGGAGAGGATTCTAGTTGACTAAAGAGATACCATTCACCAGCGATGAGAAGTCAGCCTAAAAATGAAATCGAAAGGCTAGTGTCACACAAAGGTATGGCGGACTTACAGAAAATAGAGAGGGAGAAGAGGCTACAAAGAAGGGAAGAAAAAAGAGAAAGAGCTATAGCACTGCAAAGAGGAATGAGTACTAGGGTAACAGACCAGGAGAGAAATCCACTAGATTCAAGTCATGACCGACAAGAAGAAGGCATGGAAGAAGAAGTGTTTCCTATGGAAGAAGATTTGTGGATAGAGTAGCGAGAAGCTCTCTAAATAGAAGTTATCCAGGAGATAAGATCTCTATCTCCAACGAATCCGAGTACCAGGATACAAGCCATTGTCGAAGAGGACCTCATACTAAGAGTTGGTGAGTTTGGTATATGGAGCCGACTAGACAATGAGAAAAATGATGATAATCATCTACTTATCCATCGAATAGAAGAATGAAATTGGGTCACGCTTCAAGCATTACCCTCCAACTGAAGTATCCACTTACTTTACCTGACACATGAAGGATCACCCCCCCTTCCAAATACAGCTTTGGAGAAAACAAAAAATTTGGATCTGGAGACAAATAATTGCAGTTGGACATTGACAATAGAAGTCGACCCCAACCGATTTCTTGTCAGAGAAGAAACAAAAACTAAGAGGAACGATGGAAATGAGAGTTCTGTCGAAAATAGTTCTGCACAAAGGAATAAACAAAACATCCCACTACCCCCACCACTGACACCTCCTGAAGAAGACAGTGATAGTGACTCTAAAATGGGTCACGGGTCAGCACACATCTTTCTATATGATGATGATGAGGATCCCAAACGACATTGGTTTGTCTGTGAATCGACATGGGAGGCAAACCAAGTCACATATGAATATAGATAGATGTTGCAGTTTGCTGGTGCCTTAAGGAAAAGAGCATTAACATGGTATATGACCTTTTTTGAAAGAACCTCTGAAGAAACTAAAGAAAAAGTCAAAGCGCAATTTTTGTTGTTCTTTAAAACTCCAAATGAAAAACATCTGGTAGCTAAGAAATTAAAGACAACATCACAGAAGTCAGGAGAAACTATCTATGACTACGACAAACACTGGAAATACCTTCTCAGCCAATTGGATTATGCCATTGATGAGCAACTATTAATCTAGTGGTTTCTTGTAGGTCTATCATGGAAAATTCGTTGGCACATAAGTCTGGATATATTCAAAACTTATGAAGATGCGCTTACTAAAGCTATACAAGTAGAAATGGATGAAGATATTCCAACATACCCCACGGATCATAGACTAGAGGAACATCTTGATATCATCCAGAAATCATTAAAAAAACTAAACCTTAAGAGTTAGGATATTTGGTGCATGAAATGCTCAATGGCCGGACATTCAAAAGACAACTGTCAATAGGATATCATCCAACAGGGTGTTTGATTTGTGCAAACAAAGTGTTTTTGTGACATTTTCCAAGACCATGGCAATCACACAACAAAAGATTTCCCGTTTAACATGAAAAACAACAAAGCATCTTGGTGTGCTATTTGCGAAACAAAGAACCAAGCCACGATCAACTGCCATCTAAACCTAAAAAACTGACAGAACTATCATGCAGTCTACCAGACTAATGTAGTCATATAGAACAATGAGCAACGAAACAATGCACAAAATGACCGAAATAATCAAAGGTACGAAGGTCATCGATACGAGCGTTGATTCAGCAACTGACATGGAGGATATGGAATTCAAGGTTGATTCTCTAGGAATCGCGACAACCGACCACATCGGCCCATCCAATGTTTCACATGTTACAAGGAAGGACACCGACATGCACACTGTCCATACATGGACAAAAATGACTTAAAATTTTGTACTAGTTGTGGAGTAGGGGATCAATCATTAGAGGATTTCCCTACTATGCTTGAAAAAATAAATAAGAAGAAAAATGTTATTGTCTTGTCGTGTGTGCAAAAACATGATATAATTAATACAAATAATTTGCATATAGTAACCCAACAAGGGACAAAAATTGGTAATGATAACCCACGAATAAGCAAAATAAAGGAAAAGAATGTTTATCCTGACCCAGTAAAAGAAAAACAAATATATAAAGACGCAACAAATATATTTAAAGAATTTTCCCGACAAGAAGAAGTTGATGACAACCAACATAACACAGTAAAAGAGTTAATACACTTAGTACAAAAAGATAAAACAATATCTCAATTCATCGAATTTTTGTATAAAATAAAACACAACAACAACATCGAAAAACAAACAAAGTGCATCTATAGTTTAAACCAAAAAGATAAAAGTGATGCCGACCCACTTGTCGACCTGGAAATTGAACGATACCATGTCCGACAAGTCGTGCTCAACTTCATATCACAGGTAAATATTATGACTCGAGACACTTGGGAACAATTGGGTAGACCTCGACTATACGAATCAAGAATATACTTGAAATTAGCCGACCAAGGCCTAATTGAACCTATCAGAGTATGGAAAAATCTTGACACAACAATAAAAGGAATATCAACCAAAGTCGACTTTGAAATTATTGACCCTAAGGAAGGATCCAGCTCCTTCCCAGTGTCAGTAGGTTGACCTTGGGGAATAAAAATGAAAGCATCGATATCCTTAGACAAAGAAAGAATAAAACTAAAAGGAAATAGACAAAAGGTCATTGTACGTATTCATCCATCCCAAGGAGAACCTTGGACATAACCTATTGATGAAGAAGTTGACATCCGACAACTATATAAGATATAGAATAACAAAGATTACACAAAACCTAATATCTACAGAGAACTTCACTTAGGTAACCAAGATTTAGTAGGATACAAATCAGACACCAAACTATATGATTGGGAAGTCGAGAATTATGAAACACAAGCAATAGGTTGCTAGACTATTCAAAAAGTGCAGAAAAAACTAGTCTGACGGTGCATCTTGGTGTCCATCATAACAAAAATATTTGAAAAGAAAAATAGGGAATATCCTACCTTAAAACTAGCAAATATAAATAATACACAAATACCAAGGTACAAAGAAAGAGAATCACTAGTCATACATATATAACAAGTATCTAGAAACATTGGTGAACATGGACGACTGCAAAGCTTAGTGGAAACTTTTATAGGCCAAGCTGCTAGATGGTGGGATACCCATCAATCAAGACTACAAACATGGAAAATAGCTTCAAATTTCTTCATAGAAAGATTTGGAGGAAAAAAATTAACCAATCAATCCCAAATACCTATGTTCATCCAAGGGCAAGATCCAGAAGACCACATAAGAACATGTGAAAAAGAATGGAAAAGAATTGGGTATAAAGATGAACACACATGGCCACACCTATTTCCATCAACACTCACTGACTTACCAAACAAATGGTACAAAATGGAAGAAGCTCGAGGTGAAACATTCATATGGCATGAACTAAATGAGAATTTTATCAAGGATTTCAACTTTCTACCACAAAATGAGAATTTGGTCGAAACAGAAAAACAAATCAAAGCATTTGTACAACCGACAGAAAACAAAACCCTAAAAGGAAACTGATCGACAATAAACTGTAACAATATACAAACCGGGACAATACTACAGTCAACAAGACTACAGATGGAACATGAAAACCTAGAAGGGAAAAGCTTTAGATGGAAATCAAACCATGACAAAACAACAAAACCAATTCGCACAGTATTCAAAGTTGAGACAACCGACAAGGAGGATACCGACCGAATGACCACATCATATTTCCCTACCACATTTTCACTATTTAAGGAAGGGAGCCCACCAATCAATGAATCCAAAGCACTGGAATGGCTAGATGCTAAAGTCAAAAATAGAGAATTCAACATCTCAAGTGATGACCGACCAAAAATGGCAAAAATTGGAGACTACTGGAGTGGAGAAAACAACAGAAATGGTGAACTTATTAAAAGAATTTTAGGATGTATTTGCCAGAGACTATAAAGATATCAAAGGATTAGTCCATGAAATGGGTGAAGTGAAAATCGACATTAAACCTGATGTTCGACCTATGAAGAAAAGACCATATAAGCTAGCTCATAAATACAAAGAGATAGTCAAGAAGGAGATTGACAACATTCTTGCAGCAAGTATTATCTACTCGATTGACCAATCAGAATGGGCAAGTCCAATGGTTGTTCAACCAAACAAACATGATCCAACCAAGCTAATAATTTGTGTCGATTTCAGAGAGCTAAATAAAGTTACATTAACAGACCCATTTCCAACACCTTATGCAAATGAAATCTTAAGTGAGGTCACAGGACATGAATGCTACTTGTTTATAGATGGATTCTCATGTTATAACCAAGTACCAATAGCCAAAGAAGATCAGAAAAAGATAACATTTGTATGTGAATTTGGTTCATTTGTTTACAGGGTTATGCCTTTTGGACTAAAAAATGCACCTACAGTATTTTTCAGAATTGTGGTCAAAACATTCCAAGAATATATTTACAAAACAATGGCAGTATACTTTGATGATTGGACAATATACTCTATGTTAAAATATCATTGCAAATGGCTAAGGCTTATGTTGGAACGATTTCGACAGATCCAACTATCTTTGAACATCAATAAGTGCATATTTCTGACCCCCATAGGGATATTATTATGACACATTGTCTGTAAAGAAGGTATTAAGGTTGACTTTGCAAAAATAAAAATTATCCTCGAATTAAAACCACTAGTGAACCCAAAACAAGTTAGGGTATTACTCGGTCATACAAGATATTATAGAAAATTCATAAGATATTATTCAGACATGAGCTACCCACTAGAAGAACTATTAAGAGAAGATAAAGAGTTTGACTGGACATAGGAATGCAGCATATCATTTGAAAAACTAAAAAGAAAGCTAGTCGAAGCACCTATCCTAAGGTTTCCAAACTGGTCGACCAAATTCCATGTACACATCGACACATCAGGCCTAGAAATAGGAGCAATTTTAACTTAGTCAGGAGATGATGGAATGGACTACCCTATAGTTTACAGTAGCAGAAAACTAAACAAAGCTGAAAGAAACTTCTCGACAACAGAAAGAGAAGCATTAGGAATGATCTTTGCAATGCAAAAATATCGACACTACCTACTAGCTAATCCATTTATCTTTTACACCGACCAAAAAGAACTAAAATACCTTGTAAATAAGCCTCTACACCATGGAATAATTTTTCAATGGCTAATTCTATTCCAAGAATTTGAATTTGAAGTTGTCGTCAGACTAGGTAAGTTAAATGTCAGTCCCGACCATTTATCCCGAATCGACACAGGAGAGGAACCGACAGGAGTTTAAGATGACTCACCGGATGCACATCTATTTCAAATAGAATCAGTCCCAATAGAATTGGAGGGAATAGCTCAGTTCTTAGAAAATGGGCAAGCACCAAAAGGCATGAATACGAAGAAGAAACAAATATTAGCCATGAAAGCTGCACCATATAGCATCATAAATGGATTCCTATATAAAACGGGTCTGGACAAAATCCTCAGAAGGTGTGTACTGGAACATGAAAGAAATAATATTATGCATGAAGCAAATTATGGACCTTCCAGAGGACATTTTCAAACAGACACAACTGTAAATAAAATCCAACAATCAGTGTTGTGGTGGTCGACACTTCACAAAGACTGCAAAAATTTTGTAAGCCAATGTGACAGATGTCAATGGCTGGGTTGACCTCTGCCTAGTACAGAAATGCTCCTGATATTAGTAAACCCAAGTTTGACATTTGAAATTTGGGCCATCAACTTCATAGGACCATTTCCCATACCAGCAAAAAGAACAAGTGCAAGGTACATAATAACTGCAGTTGAGTACGTAACCAAATGGGCAGAGGTAGAACCAGTCGACACATGTTCCAGTGAGATAACTGCTAAGTTTATCTATGAGAATATCATTACCAGATTTGGATGTCCAATAAATCTAATCAGTGATCTAGGAACACACTTTATTAATAAAACTATTAAAACATTAACAGATCAGTTCCAAATCGACCACCGTTGGAGTACAGCTTACCACCCTCTGTCGAATGGAGCAATTGAATCATTTAACGAAACATTAACAAAAATATGTAACACCAACAAATACGACTGGGATGAAAAGATACCTATAGTACTATGGGCATACAGAACAACATACAAGCATTCAACCAACCAAACACTGTTTCGACTAGTTTATGGACAAGAAGTAGTAGTTCCACTACACTTTCGTCAACAAACACCTATTATCGCAGAGATTTTACATGTCGATGTCGAACAAGGAAGAAAGGACCGACTACTACATCTAATAAATATTGAAGAACACTGACTAATCATGTTACAACATCAAGAAATCTAGAAACAACAACAAAAGGCATGGCACGATCGAAACATTAAAAACAAAAACCTGTCGGTAGGAGACCTTTCGTTACTATACAATAGTCGGGTAAAAGGAAAACCCAAAAAGATACATACAAAATGGATGGGACCCTATGTTGTCAAAGAGATACATGCCAATGGATTAGTTCAACTAAGGATGTTACAAGGCATAGTATTTCGGAAACTTGTTAACGGTGCCTAACTAAAATGGTACAGAAACTAAACAAGTATGAAAAAAAAAACATATAACGACCATAATGGTTAAACAAAAGCTATAAAAATCTGAAAATCCAATAAGAAAAATAGGATCGAAATACATAAAGAAGTATGACAGGGAATCACCACTTCGACAACTGACATCATGCACATCAAAATAACATCATCGACCGCTCACATGATCGACATCGACCAACAACCTCAAAAGTCCCATCACGACTTCATGACTACGAGTGACAAAATCAAATCACCATTAATGCAAAATCAAGTGTTCATGTTGGACCATCACGTCTTCCATTAATACATCCATCGACAAAAATGTCAAACACATCAACTATAAATATTGAACCACCAAAGGATCATTTACAGCATTTCAAACGAAGAGAGAAACTTTTCAACTAGATGACTGAAAGCCAAGAATACCAAAGTAAAGTTGACAAAAAGACCAACAAGATGTCACCAAAACAAACCAAAGCTATATCCAAGGCTAAAGAACTACAAACCGTAGAGACACCATTAATGAGGAGACTCAAAAACATCAAGAACGCTAAGGTTCAGGAGGGCTCATGGGAGAAACTATGGGCCAAGATTAAAGAGTGGGCCTATGTCGACAAAACTCCTACACAAGCTGCAGAGAAAATAAATCACACTACTATTGTGAATTACATAAATGCACCACTCATGGCTAGTTTTGGAGGCACAAAGGAAACAGTGGTAAAATTTATCATAAGCCGGTACCACAATGACAGATTTTACTTCAACAGACCAGTCGAAATCTTTGGAGAAGTAATCTACAAATTGACTGGCTTATCAAACCAAGGTGATCCAGTACCATTCAGAATAAAGGAAGGGCTGGTAGAGGAACTAATTGTATCAGCAACAGGAAAAAAACCAAAGGGCTAATGATTATCCAAATACAAGTGCGAATGCCAAAAATTGTGGCTAAAATCATAGCCACTGGGCTTAGACTGACAGGTCGAGGAAGCGACCTCAAACTGAATATGTTGGAGGTAGTAGATACCATTGCCAACACAGGAAAAATATACAGATGGGCTAAGTATGTCATCGACATGCTCAAAGGCATCTGTGAAAAATGCTAGAAGTCGAGAGGGATTATAAGGTTCCCATCCCTTATGACATGGATATTCATGTACTCCTTGTTCCCTATCGAGGACAAACAATTTCAAGAACCCACAAAATTCCATATGTGGAGATTCAAACCATTTTCCCAAAATGGAACAATGAAGGAACTAGCAAAAGGAAAAGTGCAATTAGAAAACTGGTTCCAACAGCTAAAAGTCCAAATGACTAGATGGATGGTGGCCCAAAACATCCAACGAAGTTTTCCCAAAACTGTCCACATCCAGTTAGAACTCGACCATACCACGGTGTGGTACGTGCAGGGTGTTAAGGAAAAAGGAAAGACTCTCGACTATTACCCGATAGTCTAAGAAATTTTTCGGGAGCTAGCTCGACAGTCAAGTACCAAATTGTCGATACCAGCAAAGGAAAAAGAGATAGACCTATAGATAGAAGAGCCACTGACAGAACAAGAGAAAGAAGAATATTATGAGCTCAAATTATACATCAACACATTTGTGTCGGAGGAGACATCGACAGAACACACCGATCGACTACAAATTATAATCAAACCACCAACAACACAAAGGGAAGAGACACAAACATAACAGCATGTAACCAATCCAGCTGAAGAAATCCTCCTCTCGACTCAAGACCAAGGGGGAGAGATAGATACTGAAAACCCTTAGTATGCTTTCACCAAAGAAAACATATGCAAATTGTCGAAGGAGATAACAGCCTCAAGAAAACGAAAAAAAACTCAGGAACAAGAGTAGGGTAAGGGTAAGCGCAAACTTATCATTGCAGAGTCCTCAAAATATGAGGAAGAACTAGTATCTATGGCCTACAACATTATAGAAGATTCCACAACAAACAAAGTTCTGGTCGAAATCCAGTTCCAGAGATTCATCGAAGTAGGGGCACAACAAGGTCAGCCGAAGAAGGAAAAAAGCACAAACACCTCGATAGCCGAAAATGTTGTCGATATCGTATCTACACCTCCACCCCCATCTCTGACCAAAATCATACAAAAAGCACTGCTAGCACCTCCTTCCATAAGCCCAATCGACATATGTAAGAATTCTATGCTGAAAACCTTAAAGGAGAGGTTTGACCAAGATAGAGACTTCTAGGCATATATTGAAAAACTACCTGAGCTACTCACCTCAGTACAAAACATCACCACCAAATGCCCCTTGTTTGAAGTTGGTGGATCGATACTACCCATTTCTCAACCTGGCCAATTACCCCAGAGGTCGAGGACTGTGGCAGTCATAAGTTCGACATTTCAAAGAAACCCTAACAACCAAGCTAAAGTTGTCACAAGTCGGACTACATCCCTCATTTTGACTGACCCCAAACCCAACCCACTAGCCAATGAACTAACAGGAGATGAGGAAGGAGAGAAAATGGATGAGATAAATCGAGAACTCAATGAACTATTCTCTGACCTTCAGGAAAGTTCACCTCGATAGATCCATGACCCGACATCCGACCATATCTCCACCAACCCAATCACATCTGACCATTCACCAATGCCATCACCACCACCCCCAACCCAGAAACTATAATAAAACTAGCTACACCTGAACCAACTCTACCGCAACCATTAGTGCTAACAACATCTGCATCTGGACCCTCAGTGCAAAACCAACCAGATGCACAGCCAGCTACAGCAATCATCCAACTGACCCAAGAAGAAATACCTTCAACCACTGCTAGCCAACAACCAGACAACCCAATTTTGACTCTTGTAGGTACATAGGTGCCAAATCAAACAGAGCAACAAAAGCACAAAAGAAATAAACACAAAAAGAAGAAGGACCATCAAATCCAGATGACAATGGTCCACATCTGTCAACTTGGGTCGACCACTGTAGTCAATGCAACCAAGCTTAGAGCTGGAGAATTAGGGAAACTCTTGGAAACACTGGAAATCAAAGCAAAAACAAGGAGCCAGAATAGACGCAAGGAGCTCGATGATAATGAAAAATAACAAGTCGAGTTCCTTAAAAAATGTAGAAACCTTGAGCAATCTATGATACCAGGACCGACAAAGGTCGACATTGACAAGCCACTAGAAAAATCTTATCAGCGATTTGAGAGCAGATGCTATAGGAACAAATACATGACAAAAGAGAGCAGCAAAAAGAAGAAATGGCTCCATTGTTGATGCAGTAGCACACAAATTTTTCAAAAGCATACAAGGCACTGCAAGATCACATGGAGGAGTCGGTCATTATGAAAGAAGTACTACGAGACTATCCTACTTATTATGGGAAAGTCTATCAGCAAACCCTGCAGACCTTACAAGAAATCCAAGTACTCGAGAGGAGAAAAATCACAGAAGAAGCACTCAGAAGCACAATTGAAAATCAAATAGTGCTCGAAACAGCCAAATTGCAGAAGCTCGAGTGACAAGCACACCAATGGGTGCAACAAGCAATTCCAAGTTTAGAAAAATTATAAATCATCTGCTCGCAGATGAAACGACTTTTTGTAACAGCAGAGGAAAAGGACTAGTTTATGGGTCCCGACATGGAAAATATAGTAGAACTTTCCATTCAAGAGAAGATGTCGATATTATCAAGTCTGACTGCATTAACCATCGACATCCAAAAAATATTGCAAAGTTGGACAGAATTCCAACATCAGCTGGCAGTGACAACTGAAGCAATTGTCGAAGTCTGTGTACAGAAAAGACCAACTATTAGACTACATATCCCATGAAGATCGAACACAAAAATAACTACTTAGGACAGGCAAAGAAATTTTGGTACCTCCCTGTTTCTTCGAAACAAAGAAACATTTTGTTTGTGGGGGAGATGTTGGAGGAGTAATTCGGTAAGCTACTAGAATGATAGCTGACTTAGTCGATTAGCCAACTAGGTCGATCAGCCGACTAATTAGAGATTATGTCGGCCACATAAGGTCGTGTTGGTTGACCAAACCGACAGGTAGTTATTTGTAACTGTTTTGTAATTCATATATATTAGGTTGTTGAGCCAGATGAGAACTCGGTTTAGTTCTCTGTATTGTATGGACTCTTTCATTATAATATAATCTGTTATTCTACCTACTTCTTCTTGTCTCTTATTTCTGTTATGTATGTATGCTTTTAATGTGTATTATTGGTAACCCTATGTGATCTATGAGATTACAACAGTGTTTTAGGCTCATACAACATAGAAAGGTGCCATGCTTTGGTTGGTTGTTCTTCAAACTCTTATTTATTCATCATAGAGTAAGGATATTCTAGACATATTTCCTCCATAGAAGACTTCTTATTATCCATGTATTCTAACAGTGGTCCATCCATTCGTATGGGTGATGATTCAAATATCCAATCCAAAGGGATTGGAAGGATTGATATTGAAGATGGGTACTTCAATAATGTAGTGTTTGTACCTAATCTAGGAGTGAACATACTCTTAGTGTATCGAATGAATCACATCAGTGAATCCAAGAGAGTAATATTTACTCTAGACATAGTGGAGATAGAAGAAATCTCTACAAACAAAGTGGTGGCATTGGGGTTTGCTGATCATAATGCAAGACTATACAAATTATCCCATTTCCTCCCCTAATCCAGAGGGAATGCAATTTTGTCACATGCCAATGAGACAAGAAGGTCATGGCATGGGATATATGGTCATCTCAACTACAAGTAGCTCCAGGAGTTGAGCAAAGAATACATGGTGGAAGGGATTCCTTCTATCAAGTTCTCAAATGGCACATATAAAGGATGTGTAGTGGGAAAGCATGTAGAGCACAACTACGAGAAAGGGAAAGCAAGGAGATTTATCCAACTGCTTGATTTGGTTCATTCATATATTACTAGGCCTCTTTCCACACCCTCTTATGGGGGATAAAGGTATGTTTTGACTTTCATAGATGATTTCTCAAGGTATTGCTGGGTATATTTCTTCAAACTAAAATCTAAAGTCTTTGAGACTCTCAAAGTTTGGAAATACCTGTTTGAGAATGAATGTGGGAACAAGATCAATGTCCTTAGGACTAAAAATGGCAAGGAGTATGTGAATAATAATTTGCAGCATTTTTATGAATAATGTGGAATCAAAATGTAGCATTCGGTGCCCTACACACCACAACAAAATGGTGTGGAAGAGTGCAAGAACAGGGATCTCAAGGAGATGGAAATGTGTATGATTGAAGTAAAGGATTTGAATCCTAAGATATGGGATGAATGCATAAAGTGTGCTTCGTATGTTCAAAATAGGCCTCCTCACAAATCTATGGATGGAAAAACACTGTATGAGGCTTGGTTTGGTCACAATCCAAGTGTTTAACATTTCAGGGTCTTTGGCTCAAAGGCTTGGGCTAGGATTCCTCCAAAGAAGATAAAGGCCTTTCAACCTCAAAACAAGGATTACATAATGGTTGTGCATATTGAAGATGAAATGGATACAAGCTATTTTATTCCTCATCTCGAAACACATTCATAGAAAGGAGTGTATAGTTCGAAGAGGATCTCATGCAAGATATTGAACTAGCTCAAGGGGACTACTCACATCCTCCACTCTGTAGAAGGAGCAAGTCGACATAAGTCGACTTGAACGAAGACCGACTTAGTCGATCAGCCGACTAAGTCGAGAGACCGACTACGTCGGTCGGCTGGGTAAACACAGTAGTTAGTCTGTTAACTAATAGTCGTGTCGGTTTGGTGAACCGACAGGTAGTTATGATTGTAACTATTTGTAACATGTATATTAGGCTGTTGAGCCACACAAGAACGTAGTTCAGTTCTTGGCTTTGTATGACCTATTAAGAATAATATAATCTGTTCATCATATCAGTTCTTGTCTCTTGCATCTGTGTATATTTTTGTATGTATTATTGGTAACCTTATGTGATCTGTAGGATTACAACATTGGTTCCGTTGCCGGTAGTACATAACTGAATATCTGCTCACATATGATACCAGAGCAGGAGATCAAGGACTGGTGGGAGCGAAAAATTGCTAACTATCTACAAAATTATGCGAGAAGGAACAGATTGACAGTCGCAGAATCCAAAGCCCGATTTTTCACTGAAACTCACGAAAAATTTGTCGAATCCGTGCCCCACCTACTGAAGCAGCTTTTGGATGAGAAAGCCGGACAAGACTAAAGAAGAACAGTTACTCCAGAAACTGATCCGAGGAGGACGTACAATTCTCTCGGAGTGGTTCGAAAAGATAGCCGACGACTTCTGCGAGGAACAAGCAGTCGAAGACAGGACTTCTGTGGAAACCGTCCGACAAAAATTTTTCACAGAATTTACTGATCAATTCTTGTGTTCCTTGCCTGCTTTACTGTTCAAGTTTTTAATAGAGAAAGGAGTCGGGCACATTGTTGAACCTCGACCTCTCTTACTCGACCCACCCTCAAACACTAATTGGGCGGAGAAGCAGAAGAAGTGGGAAAAATTCATTGCTGAAAGGGAGTGGGAATACTTCCTGAGTAAGTAGACACTATCCGAGCTTTCTAAAAAAAAAAGCGTCGGGTAGGCCATGGGGGGGTAGCTGGTCGTGTGTCGGACCTAGAGCATAGTGGATCCTAGTCGACCAGAGTCGTCGTCGCCAGTAATGCATAATCGACCGAAGAGGAACTGAAGGCATAGTATTGTACTACAGTATGTCGGACATTAAGAGAATCGAAAGGGATGAAAGACAGAAGAAGAGGGAAGCCAGACGAGAAAGGGCCGCAGATCTACAGCAAAACCCTAGGGAGATCGACCATGACGAAGTACTGCCAGAGTCGGGTCATGACCGACGCACATAAGGCGAAGAAAAAGAAGCGGCGTCCCCTGAAGATGATGAAATGTGGATAGAGCAGCCAGAAGCTCTCCAACTAATTGTTCCCGACGAAGAAGTAACCCTTTCCACAGTAAATCCGCGTACCAAAATACAAACTATTATTGAAGATGATCTTCGACTAAGAGCTGGCGACATCACACTCTGGAGCCGACTAGGCGATGAACCATACCCGGGTCGACATCTCGTCATACGTCGACCGATCGAAGGTAATTGGG
>LPNX010835103.1:320803-393125 GCA_001517045.1 Pseudotsuga menziesii
GAATACGGCTCTTTTGCTTATAGGTTTATGCCTTTTGGACTAAAGAATGCACCTGCAGTCTTTTCCAGAATAGTTGTAAAAACTTTCCAAGAATACATCTATAAAACTATGGCAGTGTACTTCGACGACTGGACCATATATTCCACCCTAANTGTTCTTCAAAGATGTGTACTTGCCCATGAACGAGAGCAAATCATGCACGAAGCACACTACGGACCAGCAGGAGGACACTTTCAGGCCGACACAACTGCTAAGAAAATTCAACAGTCTGGATTATGGTGGCCGACGCTTCATAAAGATTGTAAAACCTTTGTTAGTCGATGTGACAGATGCCAACGACTTGGTCGACCACTGCCGAGCACAGAAATGCCCCTAATCTCTGTAAACCCTAGTCTCACATTTGAAATTTGGGCTATAGATTTCATAGGACCATTCCCTGTCCGAGCCCGACGATCAGGTGCAAGGTATATTATCACTGCAGTCGAATATGTTACTAAATGGGCAGAAGCAGAACCTGTCGAGACCTGTTCAAGTGAAGTAGATGCTAAGTTCATTTATGAAAATATTATTACTCGATTTGGATGTCCACTCACTCTGATCAGCGACCAAGGATCACACTTTGTTAACAAAACTATCAAAAATCTAACCGACAAGTTTCACATCGACCACCAACGCAGTACAGCCTACCACCCTCAGTCGAATGGTGCAATTGAAGCTTTCAATAAAACCCTAACAAAAGGAATGACTAAAATATGCAATGCTGACAAAGATAACTGGGATGAGAAGATTCCTGCAGTCTTATGGGCATACAGAACTGCGTATAAACGGTTGACTGATCAAACACCATTTCGACTGGTATATGGGCAAGAAGCAGTCGTACCTCTGCACTTCAGACAACAGGCCCCTATAGTTGCACAGATACTACATGTCGATGTCGAACAAGCCAGGAAGGACCGACTCTTTCAACTTAATAAATTAGAAGAACATCGACTCATGGCCATCCAGCACCAAGAAATACAAAAACAACAGCAGAAAGCTTGGCACGACCGTAATATCAGAAACAAAAATCTGTCAGTCGGTGACCTTGCCCTACTGTATAACAGTCGAGTCAAAGGCAAGCCTAAGAAACTGCATACAGAATGGATGGGCCCTTATGTTGTTGACGAAATACATCCTAATGGGTCGGTTCGACTAAAAACATTACAGGGCTTGGTATTTCGGAAGCTTGTTAATGGAGCCCGACTTAAACGATACAAAAATTGAAAAAAAAAAAATAAAAAAAAATCATATAACGGTCTTAACTGACACCAAAAACCTATAAAAAGATACAAAAATTCCAAAAACCATAAACCGTACACCCAGAAACCACCATCATGGCAGCCACTCACCCATTCGACACCCGACTTCAATTCCATCGACCATCTTCATCGACCTCCCAGGTCGACCATTCTCACCACCGACACCGACCGCCGACCTGGAGCGTCCCATCCCGCATTAATGGCCTCGAGCCTCGACCCAGATTCACGAAATCGCACTCGAGTGTTGCAGTTGGCCTGTCAAGTCCACCATTAATTCACCTCGTTCGACACTCCACCCCACCCGCGCCTATAAATAATGGACATCCCACAGTTCATTTACCACACCACGCACCTACTGAGCCTTCAAACTCCCAGTCGACTGAAATTTGTGAACCCTGTAAGAATTTCGACCAGTCTGAGCAGTCAGAAACCATGGCACCAAAACGCACCCGAGCTTCGGCTAAGGCTCAAGAACTTCAGGCAGCAGACTCACCCCTACTCCAGCGACTCAAGCGAATCCAAAACGTGAAAGTCCAGGAGGGTCCGTTTCAAGAATGGGCGTTTGAAGACCGACGGATGACCCAGCAGGCCGAGAAAGTTAGGCATAGCACCATATATGCCTATGCCAATGCACCTATCATGGCCAGCTTTACTGGTACAAAGGAAGCCGCGGTCAAATTCATCATCAGTCGTTACCACAACGGCAGATTTTACTTTGACCGACCAGTCGACATTAATGGAGATGTTATCTCCCGACTGACTGGTCTATCAAATCAGGGTGAACCGGTCCCCATTGGGATCAAGGAAGGACTAGTCAAACACTTTACAGGTTCGACGTCGGGCAAGAACTCCAAGGGTCTGATGATCAGTCAGATCGAGGCACGCACTCCACAGATTGTGGCGAAAATCATCGCCATTACTCTCACCTTGGCTGGTCGCAGCAGTGACCTCAAGCTGGAAATGCTGGATGCCGTCGACCAGATCACAAACAACGGCCGCATTTTTCGATGGGCAGACTACCTCGCAGACTTGGTTAAAACCATATGCGAGCGCTGTCAGGAAACGGGAGGTATTATCAAATTCCCCTCCTTGATTATCTAGATTGCAATGTATTATATATGTCCAGAAGGCAGTCCTGTCTTCCGCGAGCCGACTAGGTTTGAAATGCACAGGTTCAAACCCTTTTCCCAAAAAGGAACTGTGCATGAACTCAACCAAGGAAAGGTCTTTATGGAAAACTGGTTCCAGCAGCTTAAGCTGCGCACGACAAGGTGGAGGGTGCCCCAGAACATCCGACGACACCTCCCAGCCGACTCACACATCCAACTGGAGCTCGACCATACATCCGTATGGTCGTCAAAAACTCAATATTCCAATGCCAGGGACCTCGACTACTATCCCACAGTCAAGCAAATATTTCGGGAGTTGTCCAGGCAGACAAAAACCAAAATTCAAGTCCCGGAGGCCGCAAAACAGGTCGATTTCTCTATAGTCGAACCTCTGACCGACCAGGAGAAGGAAGAAGATTACGAGCTGCACTTGTACATTAGCACCTTTGTGACGGAGGATACTCCACTTAGCACTCCTGGTCGGGTGCACTTAATAGTGAAGCATCCGACTGCACCAGTCGTGGACCCTCCGACCGAGCAACACTAGATACCACCACCAGCACAACAACCAATTCAACAAACAACTCCTCCGGCTACTCAGACAGTCGACCCAGCTCAGACCCCGACAAGAGAAGTCGAGGAAGACAACCCTGAGTATACTGTGTCTCGGAGCATTCTCAAGAAACTGGCAAAGGAGATCGCCATTGCCAGAAGGAACATCAAACAGCAAAAACGTCAGCAAGGTAAAGGAAAGCGCAAGCTTGTCCTTGCTGACTCCACAGATGATGAAGATGAACTGGTAGCCTCAGCACTTGATATTGTTGAAGATGCCAGAGCAAATAAAGTTACTGTTGAAACCCAGTTTCAACGTTTTGTCGAAGCAGGAGCACCGGAAGGCCGACCAAAGAAGGCCAAAACAACACCACTGTCCGAAGATGTGGTCGACCTGGTGTCGACTCCTCCCCCCCCATCTCCGACCCAAATAGTCGAGGAGCAAGCACCAGTGCAGTAGACCGACATATCCCCCGAAGTCTTGGAAAGAGTGATCCCTGAAGCACTCAGGGCCAGGGCCAGCACGGACACTGAACTCAAGGATTTCTTCTCAACGCTACCTGCACTCTTCCAGTCAGCCCAAACAATAAGGAAAACAACACCCTTGAAAGCCAGCAGCAAGATATACGCCCAACAAATGACAGTATTTACAAGGACCCCTGAAGGTGGCGAGGTCTCAGGCATTGAACAGACCTTCATTGACTACCAAGTCCCACCGGAAGAAGACGTTATATCTCCCGACCAAAGTCCCCAACACCATTCTCCATCACCACCAGGATCAGGAAACCCTTCCTCCCCACTCCCAACACCCCCACCACCATCATCTCCACCACCTCCACCACCGCCTGATTCACAGCCGAGACCACCATCATCCCCACAGCCGGAGGTAGACATACCACCTCCCCAAACCGAAAAAACCCCGACCACTGAACCAACCCCTCTGACACACACCCCTTCGGCCTCTGATCCACCTTCCACTTCTGCAGGTCCTCCCGACAAACCAACAGAGCAAGCAAAGTAACCAACAGAACCTCTTCCTAGACCCGATCAGCTAAGGATCAGCTTACGGGATGTGAGCTCGTTGACCGACCCAGAGGTTGGCCAGCTACTCAACACCCTAGCAAAAGAATCGAAGAGGAGGACGACCCAACTAAGGCAACAGCTCAAGGACAAGGAGAAAGAAGAAGTCGAGTTCCTCGACAAGTGCAGGTCTCTTGTACAGACTGTTACCCCAGGACCTGTCGAAGCTGCTACCGACCGACCGCTGGACAGAGCATATCAGCTATTTGAAGGCTTGGTGTTGACCATGCAGACCCACCTTCACCAGACTAAGGCCGGACAAAAAGAAGAAACTATCCGACTGCTCCTGACTCAACACACAGCATTCTCGGAGGTTCACAAACTTCTACAAGACCACATGGAGGAATCCATTGTAACTGAGGAAGTACTCCGAGATTGGCCCACTCATTATGGACAGGTCTATAGTCAGACGAGGCAGACCAGACAAGGCATTCAGGCCTTGGAAAGAAGGAAGTCGACTGAGACAGAACTGAGGCAGACAATCGAGGATCAAATAGTGATGGAAAACACTAAGCTGCAGCAGTTGGAACGTGCGGCACACCAGTGGGTTCAGCAAGCCCTTCCCAACTTGGAGAAAGTCGACAACATCTGTCCGCAGATGAAGAGACTCCTTGAGACTGCAGAAGAACACAATCAGCTGCTGGGCCCCAACATGGAAAATATTGCAGAAATGCCAATGGCAGAGAAGATGTCGGTACTCTCAAATCTTACTACACTGACTATCGACATTCAGAAAGCCTTACAGACATGGACGGACTTTCAACACCAACTCGCCATCACAGCACCAGCAATAGTCGAAGTCTGTGTACAGAGAAGACCAACTATTCGCTTGCACAGCCCACCTCAGTAGCAGTCTCCTTTTTGCAAATCTAATTCTTGTACTTCTAGTCTATTTTGCTTTTACCTCCCTCTTTCTTCGGGACGAAGAAATGTTTTGTTTGTGGGGGAGATGTAGAAGGAGCAAGTCGACATAAGTCGACTTGAACGAAGACCGACTTAGTCGATCAGCCGACTAAGTCGAGAGACCGACTACATCGGTCGGCTGGGTAAACACAGTAGTTAGTCTGTTAACTAATAGTCGTGTCGGTTCGGTGAACCGACAGGTAGTTATGATTGTAACTGTTTGTAACATGTATATTAGGCTGTTGAGCCACACAAGAACGTAGTTCAGTTCTTGGCTTTGTATGACCTATTAAGAATAATATAATCTATTCATCATATCAGTTCTTGTCTCTTGCATCTGTGTATATTTTTGTATGTATTATTGGTAACCTTATGTGATCTGTAGGATTACAACACACTCCATGATGATGTAAGTGATGATTATTTTTTTGATATTTATGATTCTTTTATTTCTGAATATTATTTTTACATGCATTCATATTGTGACTCACCCATTTGTCTCAAATGCATTGAGAAAAATCTTGAAGCAGCTGGAAATCTAGCTGGGAATCCACTAGATCCTAGGAAGACTATATCTCAATTTCACAATGCTTTATCTACATGTAAATTGAATATTGTTGATAGTTTCTTCATCATGGTTGGATATTATCCTCAAACATATCAGGAAGAATCACTTTAACCAATATTGAAAACAACTATGCAAGAAGATTTCAACTCATTGGAAGAAATGAGACTTGGGAATTGTTTCGCTTGCCTTCCAAGAGCAAACTAGTGCACTGCAAGTGGTTCTACAAGAAAAAAGTGGATGTTTCTGGTTCTGATATCAATTATAATTCCATTTTTGTTTCCAAAGTCTTCTATCAATTCCAAGGAGTGCACTATATAGATACATTTGCACCGGTTGCACAGATGGACTCTATCAGGCTAGTTTTAGCAATTGTTGCATCTAATCACTAGGAGGTTCACCACATGGATGTGAAGAGTGCATTTCTTCATAGTGAAATTCAAGAAACATGAAGGATTCATTGATTATCCTTCACTTTTATATGGATTAAATAATTCTCTCAATGGCCTCAAGCAAGCCCTCAGGGCTTGGTATGCCAAGATGGAAAATTTTCTGCTTTTGTTTGGCTTTGAAATATCTAAATCTGATCCTAATGTGTATTTGCAGCATCTTGGTGAATTATTTCAAGTCATAGTGATTTATTTTTATTACCTTTTTATTGTAGGTATATGCACTAAATAAATTGGATCAACTAAGGCTTCTTTGCATAGTGAATTCTCCATGACTGACCTTGGATTGTTAAAGTAATTTCTTGGATTGGAAATTGAGCAATATGAAGCAGGGATCAAGTTCATACAAAACAATTATGCTGAAAACCTGTTATTTAAATTTAAAATGTATGAATTTCATTCACCCAAGTTCCCATTCCTTTCAGGTATAAAACTAGGTGAATTTGGTGCATATCCATTGGTGGACAACTCGTTGTAGAGACAACTAGTTGGGAGTCTATTGTACCTTACACACTCTCGACCAGATTTGACATATGTTGTAGGTGTTTTAACAAGGTATATGTATCATCCTTATGACAGCCATTCAAATTCAGCCAAGAGGATCCTACACTATGTGTAAGGAACCAGAATCTCTGGGGTACACTATAATGCTAGTTCTCCAAAAGAACTAGTTGGATTTACTGATTCTGACTAGGATGGTGATCCCATTGACAAGAAATCCACTTTAGGTTATGTATTCATTGTTTCATAGGGTCCCATATGTTTTTCAATCAAGAAAAAAAACACCATATCCCTCTCTTCAGCTGAGGTCAAGTACAAAGGAACAATGAATGCAACTACACTGTGTGTGGTTGCAAGGTATTCTCCGGGAACTTGGAGTTGCATTTGATTCAACCATGGTCATTTGTTGTGATAATAAAAGTGAAATAAATATTTACACTCATATATTGGAGAGACATAGGACCAACACATTGAGATACACATGCACTCCATCCGGATCTTGGTGCATGTTCAGGTGATAGCCCTTCAGTATTGCCCATATGCAGAGAAAATTGTTGATATTTTCACCAAGAGATTCACAGAGAAGAAATTCACCTATTTTAGATCCCTTCTTGGAGTGGGTGAAACATAGTGAGGGCTTATATTCACTTTCGAATTTTGATCCATATCCATTTTAGATGGGATCTTTTGTTCCCATGTGGTTTCCCTCCTCACCTTGGTTTTTATGGACAAATAAAATTTATGTTGTATGAGGTGACTTCAGCCTTAGTTTCCAAGGCCTTAGTAATATTTTTGTTAAGTTGTACTAAGTTAGGATTAAGGGGGTTTGTTACATAAATAATACACCTTAGTACCATGATCATACACCTAGGAAAATTTTCATTAGCTTCTATGATTTATTACATGGTTAGACTTAGTCTAATTAATCATTTATGGATAGTTGAGGGGCTCTACTTTGACCATTCTAACAGTTAAGGTGCTCCAGGTTGATAATTATGAAAACCCAAGCACCCTGATTGATGACATGACTATCTTGTTGTTCTCTCCCATCCTCATATTCAGGGATCTATTTGACCATAGGTGTTAGTGCATGTTTGTGGTGGTTTTTGGCCTTCCTTTGGCATTTATTGCCTCCTAGAGCCACTCCCATTGACCCATGTGCTCACCCACTCCTATAACGCCTCCATTTATGATCCATCCTACCTCACACAAGTTCACACTAACATTTGTGACTGTTTGGTATGATTAGGAAGCTAATTGGTCAACCTAGGGGGGTTGAGGGTCAAATCACGGGCTGACACTTGTATGCATCCAAATGACCTACAAGGCCTCATTATTTCTCCCTATTTTATCATAAAAGTGTTCCATACATATTTACATGTTGGGAAAACATAATAATATTATTTATTGACTACATTTGTGTATGTTATTTTCACTCTTTTTATTGTTTTGTGCATAATTTGTGAGTAATGTTGAATTGTGAGAATATCCTTGGATCATAAATCCTATTATTAATCAATTCTCACTTTATTTTATAAGATATATCTAAGTAGCACTAGATAATATATATCACTTGGAACACTGTCTTAGCCTTTCCAAGTGCATATCACTTTAATAACAAGCTTATTCAGTGATACAATGAGACATATAGAATGGTTGCATTCTTCGGTGCACTATGAACACTATGTGCACTACCATACATTAACCTTTTGTGATTTCCTTGAATTGGTGCCAAGTTTTCACCTCAAAATTATCTCCCATGCAAAAGATATGTGCATTCATTCTTTCACCAAGTGTTAACTTCCTTTAATGGAATGTGAACTGATTGAATTGATTGAATTGAATGTGAACTGATTAAACTAAAATTCCTAACTAATGTTCAAGTAGTTAGTTAATTATTAATTTTCCACAATCACTTCATAATTAGTTCCATCCATGAAAAAAACTTTGCATAAATCAAGGATTAGATTCCTTAATTAACTGAAACTTGTTTTTCCACAACTGATACTTAGCTAATGTCTTTGCAATTCGATTTCACTAAAGGTATGACATGGGAAACTTGAATCCTTACTCCATCTTTGTGCTCATATCATTTATCATTAACTAATTTTTTCATGGTAAATTTGTGTTTAATTATTTAATCATCTTTATCATATCATACTCAGAAGAATTGTTCCATACTAATCATCATATGTATTTCCCTGGGTCATATAGTCATATGCTAAAGTAATTATCTCTAGGGGTAGCTAATCTCTTGAGAAGACTTATAGCACCTATTTATCATGACTAGCAATACATCACATAGCATATCCACATGACTTGATACAACACAAGTATAAACTTTGATACAACACAAGTCTGCAATCTTGATAGAACACAAGACCAGTCTTGATACAACACAAGATTCTGACCTTGATACAACACAATATTATGAGCTTGATACAACACAATATCCTGGTATTGATACAACACAAGATCACGGTACAAGCATCTTTCTTGAATAGGACTTGATATAACATAATGTCCTATCTTGATACAACACAAGCTTCCTTAAATTAATAAAACATAAGTTCATGACTTGATACAACACAAGTCTAGTGGAGAATGATTCTTAATGATATACATTTAACACTCCCTCTAAGCAAGGGATGCGTTCTCTAGCATATCGAGCTTATCTCAGAAGTGTCTGAACTTTTTCTCAGATAGATGTTTTGTCATCACTCTACAATATGCTCATCTCTAGCTATGTATTTAAGTTCTACAATACCTTTTGGGACCATGTCGCGAATGAAGTGATAATTCATTTATATGTGTTTCAACTTGTCATGAAACACATGATTTTCAGAAAGCTTTATACAACTCTAGTTGTCACACTAGATCGATGTAGGCTCTATATTTTCACCAAACAATCCTTGAAGTAGATTTCTCAGACACACTACTTCTTTGTAAGCAGTACTAGAAGCAATGTACTCAGCCTTTGCGGTACTTTGGGAAAGTGAACCCTGCTTTCTGCTAGACCAAGAAATCATAGCAGAACCCATGTTAAAACAATAATCGGAAGTTCTCTTCTAATCAACAATGTTTCCACGCCAATAATATTTAGTATATCCAAGCAATAACACTCCTTCATTGGAGGAATACATGATTCCATAAGAAACTATACCACTGAGGTATCTCAAAATATTCTTACCTACAACCTAGTTTCTATGTCTAGGATCAGTCATGAACTTACTCAAAAATCAAACTACCTAGAAAATGTATGGCCTTGAATGTATCAAGTATATTAGTGATCCTATCAATTGTATGTAATATGTGGGGTCCACTAGATTCGATCTGGTAAATGTCTTATGGAGTGTCCTCAAATTAGAATCGATAAAAGTATTCATTGATTTACAATCCACCATGCCAAATATGTGCAAGACTCTCCATAGATTACTTCCCCTGATATAGAAAAATCTCATCATTCCTATGCCAAATCTCAAGGCCTATGAAGTAGTGCATCAGACCTAAGTATTTCATCTCAAACACCAAGGTAATCTCCCTCTGAGACTCAATAATTAGGATTTCCTCTCCAATGAGGAAAATATCATACACATATAGGACTAAAATCATAGGTTGGTTCTCCACTACTTTGAAGTACAAGTTTGAATATGCATCACTCTTCAAGAAACTCAATTTCTAAAGATAAATGTATATTCTAGCATACCAAGATTGTAATGCCCCGTTTAGACCTTATTACATGAACTATCATTTAATATTTTATTTTATTACTATTATGGAACTTTGTGAGTTTAATGGAACTCCAAAATTGGGGATTTATTATTTTTTGGATCTTATATGCAACACCCAATATTTTGACTAGGCATGTTTTTCAGTTAGTCATATTACACTGTATTTGCTTATTATCTGATGGACTCATCTAGAATGAGTAAAGTATATTTTTGGCATGTTATACCTGATTATATGTTTCCACTATGTTTATGATGTTACTATTATTATGATGATGTTATTATTACGATGTTATGATGTTATCGTTCTCATGATGTTATTATGTTTATGTGGTTAATATGTTGTATTTATCATGAGATTGCTTTCTTTCATAGCAAGTGTACGTTTAATTATATATATATATGGTACGTGGATACCAAACCATGATGTGATCTATTTAATGATTTTACGTGATAAAAGGAAGTGATGTTGATAATATGGATGAGTTTATGAATGAACAAAGATATTGTTATAAATATATGTTTACAAAGTACTAATATATAGGACACAAGGGCTATGTAATAGTTGGATACATAATATGAAGTGTGGTGTAGTAATAATTTGTAGAGAGCCTTATTTATCAAATGCATGATATGATGACACGTTCCAATAATCTCGATAGCAGCACGGTAAGGTTTTGATAAGGTATAGACCCAAGATGTTGAGAGGGATGGATGTATGTTCCACCCTATATTTATATGTTACCCGAGGTCGTGGGAGTTCGGTGCTGAGACACATTCCCAAATTTGTTATGATGAATATAGTAGGATTCCTTCTAGGAGAGGCTAGGTCCGCTAGTTATATGATGCTACCACTCTCAAGTTCTATGTGGTGAGGTTAGTATAGTTGGTGCCCACTTTTGTACTAGCAGAGGAAAGAAAGGGAGAATGCATACATAGGTTAGAATGGGAGGGTATGTTAGTTATTATTGTTGAGGGTTGGGTATTCCTTGATCATGAGTTAGTGGTAGTAGGTACCCTTTATTGTACTTCATTTATTAAGCTAATGTAAACATAAAGATAATGATATGAAAGCTTAAAGGTTTAACTATTAAAACAACTAGGGGATGATAAAATTATTATGTTATATTTATGTGTGCTGTACTTGCATGAATGAATATTAATATTAATTAGAAGGTATTCCTAGGCAATATAATGTTTTTTATAGTACATTTCTTAACTATGCATACATTGGCCATGCATGCACACTCTGCACATGTAGGCTAGTATCAATATACAAAGACGTAACATGTTGAATAATCGTATAAGTTGTAGTATGCAAACATGATAGTTATTTGTTGATCAACTTCAAATAATAGATGTTTAGTTGCTGGATATGTGTAAGAATAAGTCAATTAAGTTATTCATTAATTGTGTGTAAACATTGTAATAAGAAATTAAGAGAAGTGACATCAATATAAAGTATCATTTATAAACATTAACTTTGGAAAGATGTATTGTTTAACTATCAATCCTAATTAATTAAACCAGTAATTGTACCTTGATTATTGATAGAAATGTACTAGATTAGTACTAGGGTACTTAACAATTAAATAAATAAATAATTATTTACCATCAATTAATATTATTATTATTATTATTTATGAGAAGTAGTAATTATTATTATTATTAAACTAAAATAATTTGTCCATTACAAAATTCATAAACGAATCTGTCAAAATCTCTAATTACTAGGTTAATATTATAAAAGTGATTGATTGAAAACCTTGTGAAAGTATTATTAGTTTACTGAATTTACCATGTAAGTTAAGATAAGATTCATTAAAATAAATATAAAAGTATTTCCATGTCAGACAAAGAATCCAAATTTAGATTTTGTAAATTAATCAAACCACCACTTCACATTATGAAGAGTCAACATGATAACTATTTAATTATTATTCTATTGAAGATATTAAATGAAGGATAAGACTAATAATGGACCACCATCTCATGAAGGTCCTAAATTGAATAGTTCGAGAATACTTAAATTATGTACATTCCACCCTTTAAATGAAACTTAACTAGAAGTAATACCGTTGAATTGCTTGAGAAAGAAGTACATAATAAATAATAATTTATTACAAATTTAATTGTAAAACAAATCATTGAAATGAATATTTCAGGGGAAAGGAGGTGGAATAAGAGGAGAGGTAATTGAAGTTGGAAAAGGGTATATAGACAAGAATTTGAGGGCTTTTGGGGGATGGTTATTTTTGGGAGTTTGCAGGAGGAGAGTAAAGGGAGTGTTGTAACAAAATATGGAAGGAGAACCTTGAGGAGGGGGGGTAACTCAAGGATTGGGAAATTCTTGGAAATGAAAATAAGTTTCTCTTGAGATTATTAGTATGTGGGATTGGGGTATAGGAAACCCATCGGTTTGCTAGGGCCATCACAATAAGAACTGGTCGGCAGGGTGGTTCATCCATTTTGGTTACAAAGGGGATAGGACGGGAAGCTAAAGGAAACCTTTGGATATTCATCAAACTAAAAGATCTCTACAACCTACCATATCTAGGTATTCCATTGTGTTAGATTTATTGTTGTTATTTTCGAATTTGACATCATATTTAAGTATTTAAAAGACTAGCTAAAATGAATGGAAATTTAAGTTGTATGCATGTTTATGTTATCGAAATGTAATAACTCCTAGATTGAGAAAGTAAAATATATATATGTAGATGCTGTAAAAATATCTATTTTATTCAATCAACTCTAAATGAGCTAGATTACATCAAAATCTTGGGAAAATATTGATTTAGTGCCTCCTGGTAAAGAAGGAGCACTACAAATATCGAGGAGCTTGTTTTAACCCATACATGTATTTTTTCAACTTGCACAAATGGGACTCCTTGCCATGTATCACAAAACCCTCAGGTTTCTCAATGCAATCCTCTTCCTCAACCTCACCATTGAGGAAGGCAATCTTCATATCCATATGGTGAAGCTTCCATCCCAATACGGATGCAAGTGAAATAATAGATCTAATGTTGGTATACCTAGACACCAAAGAAAAAGTATCCTAATGATAAATTCCCTCTTTCTGAGGAAAGGCATAGGCAACAATCCTAGCTTTGTACGTTTCTATAGTGGCATCTACAACATGATTTCTCTTGTAAATCCATCTAGAAGTTACAACTAACTTCCTCTCAGGTATGGGAACAATATCCAAAAAATTATCCTTAAGAATAGAATTATACTCCTTTGTCATAGCATATTTACACACTTGTTGTTATGTAGCCTCTTCATATGATGAAGGCTTTGAGTCACTAATGTTTCCCATCATTGCAAAATATCTTGAATACCTATCAGGATACTTTCACTCTTTGGAAGTGCCTACTAGTGATCCATGCTTCTCAGCATCTCTCAATATATATTGCCACCATGCTGACCTCCTATTTGTAGGAGGTTCATCAACCAGTTCAAATGGTTCATCAATGACAAGTAGCTCTACATGCTTTGTTCTATTCTCCCTTTGAACATTAGAAGGGGGGAATTCATCATTATGATCCTATGATATAGGATCCTCATCCTCCTCTATATTTGGATCACACTCAAGCTATTTTGATCGCTTGAATTTTGACTCCTCATGCAAATTCACATCTCGACTAACCTCAACATGTTTCTCATCAGGTACATATATTTTGAATTCCTTGAAGGTCTCACTATAGCCTACAAAATTTCCCTTATTTCCATAAGGTTCCATATTGGTTCTCTTTTATTTTGGTATGTGAATATACATTGGACATCCAAATATCCGAAGATGTGATATGTTTGGTTTCTCACCAGTGAACACCTCTTTAGGTGTTTTCTCATCAAAAACTACATGTAGACTTATGTTTTGTATGTACATTGTTGTATTAGTATCTTCTTCCCACAAATAAGCAGATAGATTGTGATCATGTAACATGGATTTTTCAGCCTCACAAATAGTTATGTTCTTTCTCTTTGCAACCCCTTTATATTTTGTCTTGTAAGGAACTGTTAATTGTCTACATATCCTTGCATCACTACAAATCTCATTAAATGAATTTGATTCAAACTCTCCACCATTATAAGACCTTAGGGAATGGATATTCTTACTTGTCTGATTCTCAAATAAGGCTTTTTATTCTCAAAATTTATTGAAGGTTTCACTTTTTGTTTTCATGAAGTAAATCCATACCTTAGGGGAGAAATCATCAATGAATAAAACATAGTAAAGATGTCCACTAAGGGAAGGGGATGACATGGGACCACATACAGCTGAGCGCACTAAATATAATATGCCTTTAGATATATTATGGGTTCTATGAAACTTATTTTTAAAATTCTTTCCTAAAGAACAACCCTGACAAATAGTATAACGCACAAAATTAAAACTTGGCATACCTTTCACCATTCGCTCCAAACTAGGAAGTGCTCTAAAGTGGAGGTGTCCAAGACTGTTGTGTCAAATATCGCATGAGATGATAGTATGATGTACCATGGCTGAAATATACTTCCTTGGGACCTTGTAAATTCCTCTCTCTTGAAATCCATGATAGTAGCAGTATCAATGTTCTTGTTCTTCAATCACAAGTATGCTTGATTCTCTGCCAAGATGACTCAGAAGCCTTTATCTTCGAGGAAATAAACAAAGAGTAGGTTCTTCTTTAATCCAAGGACATAAGTGATATTCTCCACATGTAGTGTTTCTCCCAATATTAGTTGGAAGGATGTGGATCCAACTCCTTGGATCGAATATGTGGAATTGTCTACTAATTCTACCATGCATGCAAACTATTTCTCTTTTATGTTGGAGATTGTGCCCTTGAACCCTTACATGTGATTGGAAGAACCAATGTAAATCAACCATGTATATTATCCCATGATGAGAGATCTTGAAAAAGTAGATACCAAGTAATAATCCATCCTTGTTTCTCTCTCTTTGGTTTTATCTTGCTTGGAAGTTTAATCTACGGCAATGGAGGCCTAAAATATTTCTTCTATTATTTTCCTTTCATTGCAATTATGTGCAAAGTGTTCCTGCTTTTGAAAATAATAGCATGGAATATTTGATTTGTCAAAACCTTTAGTAAACTCTATATTCTATGCATGAAATAACCTTTTGGGAGAGAAAGGCTTCATCATTTTCTTTGTTCTTGCTGTGAGGGAAAGATTCTCCTCCTTAATGCTCACAACTTTGTTTTGGATGTGCCTTTCTTCTTGGATGCAACCATGCCAAAGTATTTCAAATTTGGGTTTCTTTTCTCTTCCATTTACCGCAGCAAGAAACATCTCACATCAGGAGGGGAGTTCGTCAATGGTGGTTTGAAAAAGGTCTTCCTCATCTGTCTTCACACCAATTCTTGCAACTTGATCCTTCACATGTGAAATATTTGGGAAGAAGCAATCTATAGTCTCATATCTTCCCATCTTCATGTTGCACAACTTGTTCTTCAAATATATATTTTGACTACAAGGCTTCTTATCATAAATATTTGTGTGTGTCAAAACACTCATTTACCATATTCAATAGTGTGATCACTGACATGAGGTTGTCCTTCATGGATTAATATATGATCATATTTGAATTTGTTTGATTATTCTTTTAATTGGTTCTTCCTGCATTTGTAGTAGGCTCTTCGATCACAGTGGTCACAAAGGAATCAATATCATGCTCTTCAATAATGTTAATCACAGTCACCTTCCATGTGTTGAAGTTTGATGTTCCTTCAATTTGGTCTTTCGATTGGATGGATATTGATGTCATTTATTCAGTATCTTTGATCAATGCTTCAAGATTTGCGTAGGTTTAGAACGTTTGCAAAATCCTAAACTCTTGCACACCCTTGATATAATATTATGTCAATGTTTTAGAAATAATTAAATATTCTTGAACTTTAAAAACTTTTGATAATCAAATAAAGTGCATGTAGATCTCATAAACAATTCAAACACAAAAATCATTCAATCCATAAGACACAATATGTACCCTGGGAAAAACCTCCAAATCCAGAGGATTAAAAAACCAAAAATCCTTTCATTATGATAGACAATTGTAGAGAATTATTTACAACATGAGAGGATTAATGGATAAGAGGTATCAAAGCAACATTGGACAATAGAGATCACTCATAACACTATCTCAGCCTTGGAAAGTGCATAGAACTTTAATAACAATATTATTTAGTCATACAATGAGAGGTAGAAAATGGTTACATGCCTTTGTGCACTACGAACAATGTGTGCTCTGTGTGCACTACCCATACATTAACATTTTGTGGCTTCCTTGACTTGGTTCCAAGTTGTCACCTTGAAATTATTTCCCATACTAAATATATGTGCCTCCCTTCTTTCACTGAGTGTTAACTTCCTTTAACTGAATGTTAATTGGCTAACTTGACC
Source organism: Pseudotsuga menziesii (assembly GCA_001517045.1). Taxonomy (NCBI): domain Eukaryota; kingdom Viridiplantae; phylum Streptophyta; class Pinopsida; order Pinales; family Pinaceae; genus Pseudotsuga; species Pseudotsuga menziesii. The sequence continues at coordinate 337,397 of LPNX010835103.1, forward strand.
TGAATTGATTGAACTAAATGTGAAATTATTGAACTAAACTAAATCATTAAATTAACTACTTTAACATTAGTTAGTATTTTAATTTAATGTCTTTAGTGATTCACAATCAGTGGAATCCATGAAAAAACACTTTGCATAAATAAAGGAGTAGATTCCTTAATTCATTAAAAAAAAATTTTCGATAACTGAGAATTAACTGATGTCTTTGAAATTCGAGTTCAGTGAAGGTTTGACATAGGAAATTCAAATCATTACTACATTTCTATGCTCATCTCATTTATCATTAATTAATTTATGCATAGTCCATATGCGTTTAATTAATTAATATTTATCATATCATACTCAGAATAATTGTTCCATACTAATGATAATATGTATTGCCCTAGGTCATATAGTAATATGCTAAAGTAATTCACTCTGGGGTAGCTAATACATAAAGGATATTTATATCACCTAGTGACCAGGACTAGAAATATATCACATAATATATCCATGTGACTTGATACAACACAAGTCTATACTTTGGTACAACACAAGTATACAGTCTTGATAGAACACAAAACCAATATTGATACAACATAAGACTCCAATATTTATACAACACAAGATTCTGACCTTGATACAACACAAGATTCCAACCTTGACTCAACACAAGAGAATATTCTTGATACAACGCAAGACAATAGCACATGCATCTTTCATGAATATGACTTGATAAAACACAATGTCCTATCTTGATATAGCACAAGTTTCCTTGACTTAATACAATATAAGTTCCTGACTTGATACAACACAAGTTCTAGATTTGATACAACACAACTCTCCTGGAAAATGACTCCTGATGTTGTACATTTAACATAAATGTGTATCTTTTAATATAATTTATTTGACTCATATATTAAAAAATTGTTTGGAGTATCTAATGTTATATTATTTTGTGTTGTAGGCATTGTTAATGTTTTCTTTAATCTCAGCTCTATTAAAAGGTGTGGAACTAGATGTTGAAAAGGAGAATATTTTTTTGTCATTTTAATGTTACAAATGATGATAAGCACAACACATTTAAACTTCTTGCAACAAAAGGTGATACTAAGGTTGTGACTCTTATATTAGATTCCTCTACCTAATATGGAACACACAATGCATTGTCATCATATATCAGTGTATTGCATCCCAATTGAGTACATTGTCACAATATTCATTTTCTTTCCTACGAAGAATTTGGTCCTAGAAACATTATATGCAGTGAATCTTATGTGGAAATTTTATATTCAAATGAATGTTTCATGGTTACTTTTGAACTAATTGTAGTGCATTCTGTACCTCCTAGGATTCTAAAGAAGAATAATTCTCTAAATTTCAACAAAGAAGGCTATGACAATCCTAAGGAGGAAGCTTTATGTACATGGCCAAACTTTCCTGATAGATATCAGCCAACTTCAAGCTCAAGTGATGAGACTCAACCTCTTGATAAATGGAGAGTGGAACAAAAATTTAGATTTCATTATTTTATAATAGCCTACAACGTTGTGTAGAAGTACACTTTTCATTGGATTCACACCAATGGGATCTTGTCCATTAATGTTATGGATTATGTATGAGGAATGGTGTAGCCAATTGGATTTGTAAACATTTTTCTTTTAATTAATATTTTTTATACAATTTGGTGTAATATGTATAGTGAATTATATCATTTAGTATATATGAATTATTTATTTCTTACATTCAATTGTTCTAGTATTTTAATGTTATGCTATGAATGGTTTTTATTTTCCATTAAATTCTTTTTTAAATATGAAATTTGAATGTTTGAAAAAATGATCTACATTATCTAGCCTATGGGGTACTAAGAATATGGTTTTGTATTGTCTCCAAAATTCCCTTAAAGCTACTTATTTTAGTCTTCTATAATCATCAAAACATGCCCTACTCATATTTTCACTTACAGAAAACTTAAAGTAGAACTTTCCAAAAAGAAAAACCATACAAAAGTGGTATTTTCTTCATATTGTGGGGAAAACCATTTAAATTAAATATGGACTGGTCTAAATATTTTTTCTCCCTTTTTAGTATTTAGTTATGTAGATAGTATTTCCTTTTAATAGTTACATCAAGTGCAATTTATGTGTATATGCACTCTAGTTCCATACGTTAGTAGCTGCTCCAATATCAAATGTGTTGATCATTTTGGAATTTTAGACTACTAAAGAAACTTGGGGTATTTTGATAGAGCAATTTAGAGATTGTTGAAGAATGTATTACATTTCTGGTTGAAATATAATATGTTTTTTTTCTGAGGAAAAATTGAAAGGTCTTTTATCTTTTTATCCAAGGACTAAATTCATATTATTTAATCTAATGCAACAATACTAACATTCTTCATGTCCTAGTAAGAAATTTACATAGTCAAATTGAATGATTCAAGATGAACATGATGTGTTTTAACATTCATCACTACTACACTATTCAATACTTTCATTTTTATCCTAAACATTCCTATTGTGAAAAAATACTGAAAATATGGCGTAGTTCACTAAAATTCACACATAAGGTTCAATATTTGGCCTCCTTGAGTGATTCAAATTGGAAAATGTGAGTTTTATTCTTTTTTTTTATATTTTCATTTCATACTTTCAAATACCAGGAAATTTAGTAGAGTAATTGTAATTGATAAAAATGACCAAGTCCTCGAAAACTGGCTCAAGTGGATATGGGAAAATGACTGCAATTTCCTCAATGAGAGAAAGAAAATTATTCTGAAAGCACCACCATGTAGGTGGATGACTAATGCACCTAAATACAGTCTCGGATTTCAAAAAAATTCTTTGGTAAAGAATATATTGTCCTACAAAAATAACCACTCAACTTGTTTTTCAATTAAAACTATCCGAAATGGCCTTAAGAAAATGTCTGACAATTTTCACCTGTGAGGGATAAAAGAAAATCTAAGAGAATAAGATTTCAAGTGGACTAGATTCACACAGTTAACCATTGAATTATTATTTGTAAAAAAATCTATGGCCAAGAAGATAATGTCTTGCCAAAACAACCAATCAACTTATTTTGATCTATGCCAGAATATGTTCTCCATTGGCGAAAATGGTTAAGTATTGAAAAACTAGCCCAAGTGGCCTTGGGAAAATGACCTCCATTTCATCCATGAGAAAGAGAAAATTATTATGAGGGCACCATCTTATAGGTGGATGATTATTTCCCTTCTCCATTTACACAAATTTGATCAACAATATCTGGTGAAGAATATATTGGCATTCCAAAATAGCCTTTTAGCCTATTTTGCACCTAATTATGGCCTAATTCTTGGGAAAATTCCCACCATTTCTTACCAGTGGGGGATAAAATTATTTTTAAAACATAAGCTTGTGGGTGGATGATTTGAGAAATTCACCATTGGATCATTTTTTGAAAAAGTCTAAGGTCAAGAAAATATTGGTCTTCCAAAAAAACCACTCATCCTATTATGCACCATCCTAGAAAAAGCGATCATTGGTAAAATTTGATAAATATTGAAAATTTGGTTCAAGTGGCCTTAGGAAAATTTTCTTCATTTCCTACCCGAGAGAGATAAAAATTTTATGAAGTCACCATCCTCTATGACGATGATTAATGCACTTCACCATTCACTCATTTTTTATAAAAAGTATGTCGTAAAGAATATATTGGCTTGCAAAAACAACCATTCAACATGTTTTACACCTAAATATGGCCTAAATGGACTTATGAAAATGCCCACCATTTCTCCTTGATGAGGGATATAATTATTATGAAAACATAATATTGCAAGTCGATGATTTAATCACTTGACAATTAGCTCATTTTTGGAAAAAAATATATGGTCAAGAATTGGCCTACCAAAATAGCCAGTCATCTTACTTTCACAGTGATGGAAAATTCCCTCGTTGGAAAAAATTGACAAGTATTGAAAAACAATCCCAAGTGGCCTTGGGAAAATGCACACCATTTCCTACTTGAGAGAGAAGATATTTTTATGAAGGAACCATCCTATAGGTGGATGATTAATGCACTTCACAATTGACTAGTGTTTGATAAAAATTATATGTTAAAGAATATATTTTCCTACCAACACAACCATTCAACCTATTTTGCACCAAAATATGACCTAAATGGCCTTAAGAAAATGTTGGCACCATTTCTCACTAGTGAGGGATATGATTATGATGAAAACATAAGCTTGTAGGTGGATGATTTATGTTGGCTTGGGAAAGGGGCACAAGGAATAATCTCACGCGCAAGAAAAGAATGTGTGCCGCGTGTACAATAGAAACAAAGGAAGGTCATGAAGGAAGTAAATGATCAGTGTAGATAGAATGGATAGGTGTGCAGTGAAGGAAAGGCAAGTGCAGGAGCGTGCAAGGAATAACGCCTGAAAAGTGATAGGTGCAAAATCCAAATCATGGCCGTTTAAGGTAGCGTAATCCTATAGCTATACACATATGGAGGGACATTTGTAAGTCGGGCCAATAGTGCCTCATGTCAAGTCATAATCACCACAACTGTAGCCTAAGGGGAGGCTGATGGTGATAGTTAACAGACTTCCTATATGCAGTCGACCCTGTGTGGTCATGTAAAATAGTATAAATAGGAGGGATTCAATAGATAGAAGGTTGCTTTTTAGTTGCTTTTGGTTAGTCATAATTGGGTTAGGTCAGTTTTCCAGTAATAGTTCATCTATTCAGTGGTAATCTATGGTGAAGGATTCCAGTTTGTTGTAATGTTGTAGAGATCGGAGGATAGGAAGACTCAGGAAGAGTTTGGTATTGATAGGAAGCTGTTGGGTCATGGATCTGGATGTTGTGTGTGCAGACAACTAGGAGTAGAGGTAGGGTGGAAGAGAAAACCAATAAGCATGAGAACCATGAGTGTGAGTTGTAGAGACATATCTTAAGATTAGTCTATATCCTACAGACTGCAAGGTGGTATACCCTTTTCTCATGCCAGATGAAGAGCACCTTGGTGGTTTTTTCCAGATGGGTTTCCACGTTATCTATTGTGTTTAATGGATGATTGATGTGGTGAATTTTTATGTGAATGGTTTTTATTTTCTTTCTGCTGAATTCTAAGTGTTGCTTAAATGTCTAATGTTGTCTTGTAATCAGTAGACAAATGTTGGAAAGATGTCATTGCAACATACCTGTATATATAAGCCTATGTGCTTTTGTCTTGAGTTACCACTTGAATCGTAGGTCTATTGGTAAAATTCAGCTATGCCACATAGGTTACACCAGTTACAAGGTGGAAATAAGGGACAAGTTATGCGTGATGTCATATATGTGTGCCCGGTTGCACATGAATAAAAATCCTTTGTACAGCTATCCTATTGTCTTCGTTGAGCTCCTTGGTTGCACACCAAGGGACTATAATCCCTCGACAATTGCAGAAACATGGTTCCAGAGGTTACCCATTGAAGAGATATCTCAGGTGAGACTGCACCTGCTTCACAGGTGTTTCTGATGGGGCTTGCTATGTCGGGCTGGTATCTCGAGTATTTGTGGGGTTAACGGGATGCACAGAACCTGGGTTGCATGAGTTAGGAAAAGTATCCAGTAAATGGTTCTATTGCTGGGACATTATTGATCAAATCGAGGAAAATGTTGTGGCACCCGATGAATAAGAAAATAGAAGATTGGATGGACTCCAAAACACAAGCATTCGCGCAAGAAGAGAGCATAGGAACACGGTTGAGTGCAAAGAAATGGATATACGAGTATATATACTATGATATTCATGAGATATTCTTTACTGACTTGCCCATTTTATTACATGAATGGTTGTCAATATTGGCAACTAAGAAGACAAATTTTCAGGGAAGAAAGGTTGTGGAGTGGAGCAATCAGTTGGTTCAGGAGGTAACTAGTGTAAGTAACCCTATTTCTAGAGCTGTTGATTTTTGGGTTGATAGTATATTGCAAGGATATATTACTAAGGATTTTTGGGTTGGTATGATTAGTCCATAATGTAGACATAAAGAAAGCGTAGATGATCACGACCTTGAGGGGTCATGCGCGAGACTGGTTCATGAAATTCTATGCCACACCAGTCAAAACACCTCAGAATAACCTTTAATAGATTTGAGATGCAATGATTTCTAAGTTCAGGAAACCTAAATCAAAGTCACAATGTATTACTGATATTAAGGAGATTAAGCAAGCTCTAGTAGAAACAACGTGGGACTTTAATCAGTAATTCAAGTTTCCAAATGTTTGATGTGCAACATAAGGAGTAATTTATTGTTGTGTTGCTACCACACATCCAAGGGCCGTTAATGCAGAAAAATATTGAATCACAGAAAGAAACACTGGAACTAGCAATGAAGTTGGAGACATTTCCCATTGGTGATCGTGCCGCAGGAATGGTGCAGATCCAGTCGTAATTGGACAATCTGATGATACAACTCCAAGACATCAAGAAGGGTAAGGACACACAAGAATATTTATGGTACAAAAAATGTAGGACAGATGGACACACTAAGGATAACTGTCCGACCTTCTTGAACTATGTCTCATCAGGTGCACCCAACCCATTAAATGGCCATGGATTACCATGGTGTTGCATATGCCAATAAAGAGGCCATCATGATGAAGAGTGTTTATATTTGAAAAAATTTGTAAGTACCCCTACAAATTTATTTTGTAAACCAGTAGGACATCAGGAGAAAGATTGTAGAGCATATCAGCTCTTGAAAGAAAAAACTGTCGACACCTACTTAATGAAAAATGAAGGGTTCACTTAGATTGAATAGCCACAAGCCATGTATCATCCTGCGCAGTTACCACCTAACATGTACCAACTACCGTACATGATTCAACAGCCGTATGCACAACAAAATCCCTATCAAAAACACTACTAGTAGAACCAATACCCACCATAACAACCACACCGACAGGAAAGGGGTCGCGGGAACTTCAGAGGAAGAGGTGGAGGTGAAGGATTTGGCAGAGGAAGAGGACAAGTTATGTGCTATAACTGTGGACAACCGGGTCACTATAATAGATATTGTTTAGAACCTATGAAGACATGTTCATATTGTAATGGGCAGGACCATACTGTTGAACAATGTCCACAACTAATTGCAAAATGGCAAGCAAGGACCATTATAGAACCTAACCCTCCATAGAACCCGAACCCAAATCCAAATGTAAATGTTTAGATGATTTTGGCTGAACCATGAGACTTGAATATCGTTTTTGTAACCCCAAGAGGTGCAATGACTGGACCAAAGCAGGATGAACCGCCAGAGGAACCGTAGTCGTAGGTGAGACTAGTGACGTAGAAAAAGGAGCCAACAAACATCCAGAAATAGAAAGAATTATTTTGGGATGTACAATCAAAATTCATCAACCCAGAAGTACCGTCGACCTCCACAAAAGTCAAGGACATGCCTAAACGACTTCAACACATATTGCAAAAGAAGGTTCCACCAAAGGTTAGTAAACTCATAACTTTTCTGTCAAGTTGTTTAACACTAATGCAAGATAAGGATACTATTATAGAACTGCAAGCAATGATAGAAGATATTTCTGTAGAACCGCAACCTCAAAACAAATTTAACCAAGTACGAAAAAATTGTAAAATTGGTCGAGAGTTAAGGATGACTATGTAGATAGGTGACTATGACATGGATTATATCATCTTGGATCTAGGCTCAGACGTCAATATTTTGACACGACAAACATGGGAAAGTATGGGAAAGCCGCTTTTGGACTGGTATCCTATCTAGTTGTGACTTTCCAATCAAGTGAAGGTCCTATCTATTGGTTGAGTGAGCAATGTACCATTTTATATTGAAGGATTGCACACATTCACAGACTTTGAAGTCATCAACATTGTTGATGACACGAATCCATACCCCACTCTACTGGGAATAGATTGGGCCATAGATAATCAGACCATCATAAATTTCAAGAAAAGGATCCTCTCATTCAGAGATGAGGAAATGAGGGTAGTATCACCCATCGATCCATTTGAGGGACAAAGATATGTCGATCCTATGTATAATGAGGGACAAGGTGACTACCTTGATCAGATCTACAATGTCACAACTATGCAAGAATATTATACCAATCCAAAAACAGATGCAAACCTAAGCTAGATATGCACAAGTTCATGTACATCTGACTCAGCTAAGGCTTTAGAGGGATTGAAAAATAGATTACAGGAAGTCTCTATGAGAGGGTGTGAAATAATTACAAGGTCTATGCAATGGGTGGACACTGAGTCAAGGGAGCTACCCACCTATGAGGATTTCATATACACTTTGGGAAAGACAACTGAAACCTGGAATACCCCTGTAGAGCTACCACAAGGATTCCAACAGGTTGCGCATATAGTTGAATTTACGGATGAGCACCCTACAGTTGACGCTATGCTTCAGACAAAAAAGGGACTATTGTTGAGGATATTCCTAACAAAGAGGCTAACTCTTACCAATACATCACAACTATTCAGCAGTGTAATATAACCAGAGACCTATATGATGATCCAAGTGATATCAGCAAACCAGAATCAGGGAGCACACAAGAAGTAGAAGGAATCAGCATCTCAAATGGCCAGTTCCTCCAACCCCTGAAAATCAAGGAAATACATATCAGATCACGAAATATCCCAAGGCTTGCTAATATCCAAGATTATTGGGATGATGAAGCAGTTGCAAAGATCTCAAATCTACTACAAGAATATCAGAACCTATTCCATACCAACTTCACAGAAATGAGGGGAATAGTGAGAGAGTTAGGGGAGATGAAAATACCACTATGACTAAGTGCTCAACTGAGTAAGCAACAAAAAAAGGCACACCATGATCAATATATCATATTTAATCCATCTAAATAAGAAAGACTTGTCTTATGGTATGACAACAAATGGTTCAAGCAAGCGGACAAGATGAAGACACAGTGGCTAGGGCCATATAGGATTGCGCAAATTACTAAGGAGGGCATAGAAAAAATTCACAAGATTATATGGTACCCATGTCACAAGTATGGTGAATGGAAGTCGGATGAATCCATGCTACAACATGCATAAAAAAAAATGAGAGGCCAAAAGACGTAATTTGCTTTGTTGCAGAGTTACGACAAAACCAGCATAAAACCACAAACAACAAGATGCACAAAAATCAATTCACCATGTGAAATCAAGTGGGGAGAAGGAAGTGTGAAAAAAGTGGGCAAACCAAAAGGCCGATTAGTATGCATGACAAAGCAAAAGCCACAAAAGGATGCAAAAAGTGGGAATGACAGGCTAGCCAGCTTGAAACTACGAATCTTTGACAAGGATTTTGCCAGCTTTGACATCTATGTGACATTAACTCAACCTAGTATGAGGGGCAGGGTGGCGTAATTTTTTATCCCATCACCCATGCTTTGCATAAATTCCATAACTAGCCTAATAGGTACAGCCTAAAAAGCAGCTCACAGAAATTAGTGTAGAAAGTGTCAGCAGAAGTGATCCAAGAAATCGATTAGACTTCGACCTTTTGTCAAATCATGATTGCAGAATGCTGAAGACTATAAATATTCAACTTCCCCATTCAGAACTTTGTTACGCATAGTAAAAACCAGAGCCTCACGATTACAGAGATAAACCCTACCATCCTTGTTCAATGACACCAACGTCCATGTTAATTAACATCCCTAGTGATAGTGAGGCATTGGATGCCACGTTTATCACTAGTTTCTCCATTGATGAGGAGAAAGAAATACAATATTCTGTGGTACAGCAACCATAGAAGCACCCAGAAACTCACCCCATGGAAATAACACACAAACAATAAGCAACTATTCTGCTTGACAGAGAGCTGAGACGACCCAGTGTGACACAGCCAGGAGAGGCGTTTGCATTGCTACTACCCCAGCAGAGAAAATGCAAGACTGTGGTTGCTTAAGAAGAGTGAGGAAAGGCACCCGTTGGAGACCAACCAAAAGATATCAGGAACGAAGGAGGTCTACCACAAATAAATTCAGAGACAGAATGGGTTGACCCAAATTTCCCACGTTACATTCGGCCAAGGATAATTGATGCACACGAGGGGCACCTCCCAAAGAATGCAGTGACCATTTTGGTATCCCCAAGGATTCCTAATGATATTACCTTGCTAAAATATATCCTTCCTGAGCTGGCTAGGTTGAAGTTACAAGACTTTGACACTCGCTAGCAATAAGGACTATAAATAACAAACTGCATGATAGTTGAGCAATCCGCCACAAGTGACACCTAGGTACTCAGGCCAAGGGACTTACCCTTTTAGGTATAACCAACATGATGCTCATGTTGCAATTTGTCCATAGCATACAAGTGAATATGTACATAAAGCTATTACTGGTCTGCTTGCAGGGAGGATTCCTATGGCTAGATTAGCCATATCTGGTCAGCGCTGAGTGTATTTCAAGAATCATTGCACTCCCAAATGAAGGTGAAGATCCTACCACATACTTGACCAAGAAATATGGTAACCCCATAAAGTGGAAGCATAACCTTCAATGAGCGGGATGAGGCTACTTGATTGGGCCCATCGAGGACCAAGGCATGCATGTCGCAACAAAGATCCTCTCATGTAATATGTTCGACAAAGCGATACCCACTCAATGTTCCATAGTAGTGGTGGAGCTAGCATATTTATATGCATTAGGTGGAAAGTTCAATTGGTTGTGCTACCTGCTAAATGTGCTAATAGATAATGTGTTGTAGGCCCAACACAAGGAGGCATACAAATTCCACTATTCCTAGCTATTGATCTTGATTTCTTTCACTATTTGGGGTAACCTACCAGACTATGTCCAGATGGATGACTGGATACCTTGCCTTGGGGAAAGGTACCAAAACCTGTGGGAAGACAAGGTAGACAATGATTGCCAAAAATATAACAACACTTCATTCTTTGTCCATGGAGAGGCGTTGCATGAAGTTGTCTGGAAGTCCCACAGAATCCGCATTGCGACGGTACATAGGTATGCTCCATTCATCAAGTTTCAAGCTCATGCAAATACTATAACTACGGCCAACAAGGGACCCACTCAATCATGTGCACTATGTGGAATTCATGATCACGGATGAGGATGTGGATGCAATTATTCATCTTTTGCAAGAGGAGTGGCTCGGCCCACTAGAAGAGTCACTACCTGAAGGGTAGAATGAAAAGGAACCCCCACTTCACCAAGTTAATGGTGAAGAAAATAAAGGTGATGACAATCAATATTACCCATCACAGGAACACAATGAGGATGATGATAATATTGATGACTCAGACCATAGGGAATCAGACCGCCCACCAAGTCAAGACCATGCGCAAACACAAATGCATGCGCAGCAAGAAGAGGGACACTCATCTCATAAGAAGCAGAAAGCAAATAGAACAACGAACATAAATACATTGACTGAAAATGATTTGCAGGAACTTGCTGACGTTGTTGCTAAGGTCGTGCAAGATAACCTCACTAGTCTAAAGATGCAGCAAGTAAACATTGCTACTCAAGTCGAGGTCCATCTCAAAAAGTTGATAGAGGCCATCCAAGACATCAAAGCTATAGTGGAAGCCGATACATATGGTGTCGATGCCAGTATTCCACTAGTTACAGCAGAATTAGTGTCACCAATGAGAGTGGTAATCTAGAGGTAGGCACGGGAGACAAACACAGAGGAAAACACAGGTTATGATGATAACAATGAATAGATAGAATTCTCCAACCTAGCCCGGGAGGAAGTCTATAGCATTCAGTAGGCATCTACGTTCAAAATTTGGCTAAGGGAAAATGCGGGTGCTTACTAGGAAGCAAAACAGCAAAGGAAGGAAAAGTGTGCAAGGACCTATTGAAGGAGAAAGAGCAAGAACTATAGGGGCACATCACCCTTATTATGTAGAAAGAATAGGAAATACTAGCACGTGAGCAGAACTATGTTGCATTGGTGAACTCTATCAAGAATTCCATTACAGAATTCCCACCAAAAGTGGGGCAAGAAGACGAAGACTCATTGGCTAAAGTGACCAGGTGTGCAAAGATCATGCAAGATATTAGATAGCAAGTGGAGTAGCTACAAGCCAGATAGATGCCAAGCACACCACCAGAGGTGCTTGCAAAAAGATGAAGAGAAGTGTTTGAAGCTGCTAAGAAAATCAGAGAAGGTGAAACCCTCTGCACGAAGGCCACAGATGTTGTCACTACCATTTGGGGAGTGTTACTCAAGGATGAAACCACTAAGACAATTAGACAGAATGTGCGAGAAGCAAATGAGAAAATCAGCGCTTCCAAGGTGAAAATGAGAAAGCTTCCCCTCTAGCAGAAGGTTGTCAAAAATGTAGAGATCAAAAGACTACAACAAGAGCTGTGGACCCTTCACGAGTAAGAAACGGCTAGGGAATTTGAGGTTGAGGGACATCAGTCGACAGTTGAGTGAATCACATACATCGTCCAACCTCTGCAACAAAAAATGCAAGGCATAATACAATCAATAGAGGCAGAGTCCCTTGAGAACATGTCCGTTCAGACCGTGTTGAGCAGCTGAACACCCAAGTAGAGGAGGTTGCAGTAGAAGTTTCAAAGGTTCAGCAGATGGTAACAACATTCTAGGGCAAGTTTCATCCTACTGCACAGCCTGAGCCAACATCGGCAACTTAAATCTATGCAAGGAAATAAAGCCGAAGCACCAAAGCAAAAAAACAAAATTGAGGAAACTAATAAGAGAGGCATCCCCAATGCAGCATGTGCAAAAACATGAAGTTGCATGCAAAGAAGAAATTACGTAGAAAGAAGAAATTACGCATAAATAAGAAGTTGCATGGAAAGGATAGTGCACTTTAAACCTGCCACCAAACCAGCTATGAGACAAATGGTGGGAGGTCCCAGACAGCTAGCAACAACTGACAGACCATTAAATGCATAAAGATTCTACAAATATTTGGCACTCGTGACAAGAAATTGCCCTAGATGGATCAAGTGTGGGAAACTATGTGACGGTAACTGGCTATTACATCAATATTGATGATGACTGTCAGTATGAAAGAATGACAATGTCGTTAATCATAGCAAATCTGGAAGGCAAATCTGTTACACCAAAGGAAGGCCTTGTCCTAATGATGCACTTGGATAAACCTACACGGCAGGAGACTCGATGCTTCTCCTATAAGACATGGGCACCCCTAGAGAAAACATCACTTGTTCATGCTTCTTGAGCATCAGTTATAGTTACAAATGGGTTGGGGTGTGTCATGGTGAGAAACCTTGTAGGCTAAAGCAGTTGTTGTAGCCTTCAGTGTGTCGGTTATCTCTGAAAATGGGGATAAGAAAGATGGCAATAGTCTGCGAGTTGATATGACCCAACTAGAAGTCTTTGGCGAAGTCATCCTTGGCTATTTGTAGTTTAGTAGTTTACCACCTCTTTCTACAGCACTAGAGAAGAATCTTGTAAGGACCAGAGTTCTTTACAGATTTGACGAACTATGCTGGGTAAGAAACAGAGTCCTTGCCACATTTGACAAAGTTTGCAGGGTTGGCAAGAAGGCTCATTTTCCAGTAATACAGGGGGGGTCTCCATGTGTCGAGGAACCAGGGAAGGGCCACATGTCCAGCTATGGCTGTTGGGTGTTATAATACCTATATTAATACAAAAAAAAATTCTATGTGTTCTGCTAACTTAAATACACCTAATATTTAATTATCGACCGGGGTTGGTAGGATTAGAGTTGCTACAAAATATATCCGAAGGTAGAGGGGTTCCTAGGTCGTTGTAGAAATACTTTAATAAACAAAAGATTGAAAATTCTTTCAGAATGAAAAACCAAGTCAAACTCCTAAAAAAATAATTATTAATGTGATTAAAGCAAAACATCATACTAGGATAATATCAAACTACTCATTAATTAGCTCTTCTTCTTCTTAATCTAAGAATGGGAAAACTTTCATAAACAACTTCAAAAACTAAGAAAGATCTAATTTATGAATAAGTAGAAAATAAATAAAGAAGCAAGTAGAAAACTTAATAAATAAGACTTAATTAAGAAGACTTCTCTAATTCTCTAACCTATAAGTGTTTTTAGTAAACATACAATTCAAGAAATAAACCCTATGCTAGTATCAATCTACAAAGTATTGGTGTATTTTCTAGAAATTAACATGTCTAATCCTAAGTTCAATATAAACAACATGAATTAAACTAAACCAAAGATACAATTATTAGATAAATGAGGAAATCAAAGAAAAACGAAGAAAATTAAATCATAATTCAAGGACATACTTTGAGTGAAAAGAAATACAAAAAGGGCTTTTAATAAGTACTTTAAAAATAATCTAATCTAAGGTCCTGATCTAACTATTACCTAATTACCAAAGCATACCAGAATTCAAAAAGCCAAAGAAATAAACTGAAAATAGGTTAAAAAAACAAACTAAGAATACTAAAGGTCGGATGGGAGGCTGGACGACAATCTAGAAGGAAGGTCCGAATGATAGTCCAAACACACAGTACAAATGAGAGGCTATATATAGAAAATAATAAAAAGAGACCTAAATGATTTAATTATCAGCTGATTTTGTGCATATGAAAACAAAATGCATAAAGGATAGAATTTAAACTAAATTAATAATTAAAATAAGCAAAAGGGACTACTAATCTATGGGTGTGAAGAGATTGTTTATATTATAAAATAAAATAAACTGAAACAAAGCTAAACTAATCAAAATTTAAACAAAAGTTAACGAAACTAATTCTAACTACAAATCAGACCTAAGACTAACTAAATTTTATCTATCTGTAAATATAACATTAAGCATTTAACTGAAATGAAAAGATGAAAAAAAAACTACACGTGACCGTCCATTTTAATTCTATAAACGAGAACTACAATAATAGCATAATGTGAATTATATTAACTACGACAAATACATGTTACAGAGAACAGAGAAATAAATATAAACAAATTAAAAATAAAACTACTTATATGTGATGAAGATATAACAAAAGGTCATACGAAAATAGAAACCATGAATTGTCAAGGGTCCCTCTCAACAATCATGGGTAATGTCTGGCGAATACTTTCACACACAGTCATAAACAACAAGGCGTAGAGATTCTATTAAAAAGAAGGAACATAGTTACAATATTCTTCTCTCAAAACAGACTAACTATCTACCTAATGGATTGATCAATCACCTATCTCTCTGCATGGAGGTGTTTATATACACACTGTTTTCAAGAGATTGAGCAAGTCAACCCTTTAGTGGTCAACTGGTCTTCTAAATTTAGTCAATCATAAAAGGAAATAATTGTTCATAGGCCAGCGTATGAGCATCTCCCTTCTTTGTCATAAGTTTCATTTTCTTCAATGTGAATGTGGCATGCAAACTTCCTCTCTAGTGTGGTTGATGGTGGTGTACTGGGCAGCGAAGAATACACAGTAGCGAGTATCTAGAATGAGATCTCCTTCTTGAATGTGAACAGATGTCCTCAGCGTGTGTGATGTTGCATGCAACCCCTTCCTTAACGCAACTAACGGTGTGGTGTTTGAACAAGGGTAGCGTGAGGGAAATCTTCCAAAACATAGGTCATTCATCATTTTAATTGCGTAGACTAGTGGTGAGTTTGGAGGAGGCCACAAACGATTCTAGAACAAGAGTCATTCCTCCCCTTTGAACGCGTGGGTAGTGAGTAGTTGGTGTTGGCGATATTAGGCTGAGAGATTCTTCAATCATCAACCACATGGACAACATGTCATTTGCAGAACTGGTTCAACATTAAATGCCTGAAATAGGTTATGGATAGTGCGTAGCCTGATTAATGAGCTGGATGGCGAAGCCAGATAGCGAGCTGCGTGATCATGCTAAATGGTAAGCTGAATGCTTTTTGTTTATAAATTTTCCCATACATACTACATAACCTACAAACAAATACACATATGAATTAATATATCGAATATTCTTTAAATAATATAGATTTGAGTTAATAAAATCATAAAAAATGATATTAATAACCAAAATTGAATAAACATTAAATTTGTTCTTACCTCATGCTGAATAACGATCTGCATGACATAAAATACACGAAAGATAATAAAATATGCATTTAAATGTGTTATTTTAATGCCAAAAAAGATAACAGAATGAGGCTCAACATTCCCCCAAACTGGAGAAATTCCAGGTCCCACTGAGCAAAGAAAAAAATAAGAAATCATACTATAAAAGCGATCTTTAAAATGTGATCCAACAACAGGCATATGTATGAATGAGTGAGTTCATAAAGTTTATAATTAGTTCAACCATGTCCAAAGTAAAACTTTGGACAAGTTGAACACATGACACAAAAGGTATAAAATTATTCATTTGATAGTTTACATACATAATTGAGTAAAAGGATAGGGTTACTAACAATGAAATGATAACAAAAAACTTTTAAGGTCAAAACATTCTCATGGAGATAAAAAACTATTTTCCAAAAACAAATTTTGGTTAGCAAGTTTTAGTCATAAGTGATATAATATCACCAAGTTTAGATCACCATGTGGTATTTCATTTGGATTTCCCTTTGATCCTTCATATAGTCCTCCATATTGATCTTCTGTAAAAATATACTTCATGCTATAACCAAGTTCCATTGCTAATTTATCCTGAAAAACACTTATCATTTTGTCAGAGAAAATAGATCTATCATAAATAATGAAAATAAAAACAATCTAATTTTTCCTAACCCTCTCCCACAAACCAAAGCTATGGTGTGTCCTCAAACCATGAGAAAGAAGATTCGATTGTTCCATATAAAAAGAGTGCTATCATGTTGTTTTATTATTTTGTAAAAAAAGAAAAACTAACTAGTAAATGGAAATGATTCAAATATGTATATTCATGAAAAATATAACAGTGCTTAGAAACACCACTTAAATGGTGATAAGATGACTGAAAGCAACACAGAGGAAAGGTTAGTCATCCGTTCCTTATTTTAAAGATATCTTGTCATCATAAGATATTTTGAGTTTACCTCAGAGTGTGTGAGATTTTAGAGCTATGGGTCCCATTTCTAGGATAATGACATCCTAGGTATTTGTTGAATTAGATGGCTAGGTCCAATCCCAACATATAGCGATTCTCAAATGACATTAAAAACAATTGGACTTAAAATAAAATTTTGAAAATTTTTCTTCATATTTATCATTATTCTATGAATCATATGCATAGTAGTGCATTAACCATATCTCTTTTACCCAATATTTTCTTGCTTCCAGCAGCCTTATTCAGTACCCCGACAGGTTTATCTTGGTACCATGCAAGCATAGTCCTGCTGCCAACAGGCCTGTTCAGTACCCTGACAGGTTTACTTGCATTTATCAAGCTTCCTTGTTTTAAGTTTTTACTTAGCATTGACCCGCTGCCAGCAGGCCTATTCAGTACCCCAGCGGGTTCGCCTTGTATAATGATATTAAGTATATGGAAGCGGATTGGTACTAGAGCATGCTAAGCCCTACTAAAACACATAATTCAATTTTATAAGTAATTTTCATAATGGTCTTAATCATAGATCATGTCAAAAGAGAATAACTTAAAGTTGTTCTTTGACCTTATAACACTTCTTCTTCATGAAAGATAAATAATGTTCCCCACAGGAAAAAATTCCACCTACTATCAAGTTATCACACAAAGATACTTTAAGAGACAAGTTTTGATAACAAGTATAGGATAAAATAGTAATCCATAGGTATAAGGTGAGATTCAAAAAATATAATAATGAGAATAAGTCTTATCATGCAACTGTTTAAAATAGAAAATCAGAAATATACATGTCTAAATCAAAAACTATCTGAATCATAAAAGGAATGGTTAAGAATGATATACACATAATTGTTTTTAATTATCACTATAAACTACAATTTTTAAGAAAGGTTTAAGATATCTTACGGTCATAAATTGTCTTTCAGATAATACTCCATGAGCTGCTTATAGATAAAATTCTTATAATCAGACTGCAAAACCACTTTTTAGATGATTCATATTTATTTATAAAAACATATATAACATTATGGAAAGAAAATGAGTCACCTGTAGTAACTCTTATTTATTTAATAAAATATAAATATATTTACCTACTATCCTATTCTACTAAAAAGAAAGAAAATAATTCAAGTATATGAATTCTTCCAATGTAACCATGTTCGAAGCAAAATTAGAAATATATCTTTATCCACATATAAGAAAAATATTACAATGATTACTAGGATATGAAGACTCAACTAAGTTGTTTGATTTAGCAGTAATAAACATTGAAGAAGAGGATGGTACTATGGCTTGGTTCCCTCTTGGAACCATATTTCAATGTGACTTATGTATTCTATGTTTTCTTCTTCATTTGCTATGTCACGAGATCTTTCATTGAACTCTAGGATGTATAAAGAAGCTAAGTTTGGTGACGGGAAATATTTAGGTTCTAATGTCCCTCCCTCATCGAATGAGAGGCATTCCAGGTTGATCTTGTCTTCTTGTGGAAAAGGACAAGTAGAAACCTCACTTTATTTTGTAGTTTCTACAATCCCTTGATGTATAACCTCTCCAATTCTCATATGAATTTCTTGCAATAATGTTGGTGAGGTAGGTAAGGTGGATAAATGTTGTAGTTCAACACTGTAAGCATATTGTACTGGTTTATTATTGTTAGAATGTGGACTGGATTGAACAGGAATGTGCATAGGGCATAAAGGAGGTTTATGAGAAGGTGATTGCGCTAGGTGTAATTGATTGGCTTGTGTGGTTAATCCTGCCTAGAAAATGGGATATTGTTGAAAATCTTGTAGAACAAGAAGTGTTGCATCACAAGAGAGAGTATCCCTATGATCATCAGATGGGATAGAAAGGCTTTGTTAACAAGGTTGAAAGGGGTTGAGATGAGGCTGAGAAGAGGGTATATTTTTACTAATCTTGAATTTTCCTCTTGAATACCTTCTACATAATTCACAAACATTATCATAAGATAACTGAAATACGTCACCTGCTCCCATCAGACTTAAAATTTCTAAATATTCACTTTTTATGCCTTTAAGTAAAAGTATTTTCAAGGTATCCTCCCCTGACTGTCTTAGTTTTGATCTTTGAAGGTTGTATTGAAAGCGTTCGACATAATTTTCTGAAGTATCTTCTTCTTCTTGTGTTATTTCAAAAATGTCCTCATTGAATCTGCAATAATCTTGGTATCTTTTCAAGAACATATGTTTCATGTCTTCCCAAGTTTGAATGCAATTCCCACGTAGGCTCATGAACCATCGTAGGGATTCTCCTTTCAAAATAAGAGGGAAAAAATTCAGATTTTGAACATTATATGCTCTACAAAGCATTTCCAATTGAAATAAAAATTCATCGGGGTCTTCATTCTCTAGTCGATGAAAATTTGGAAAAATGGATGGGGGAATGTACTGTATTTTTTCCATTCCTCCTAGATATCTAATAGGGAATTCAAAGGTAACAACTTATTCATCCTTCTCTCCTACCATATCTTCCCACAACATAAATAGTTTTTCATGTGTTGTCTTAAAGTTCTTCTTTCAAATATTCTTGTTAGTTTGTTAGAAGGATGGGTGGAACTTACAACACCACTAAGTCATTTAATTGTAAAATAAGTCCTATACTCGCATACGGGTAAATTGTATGAAAGTAAATTACCTAAAGGCACATGTACATCAAATTGAACTTATGAGAAAGTAAACTATCTATGTCTGCGAAAAGAAAAAGTATGCTTAAGGGAAATAAATCAAACTTTGCATAAAGTAAACACACTTGTGCAGAAAAAAGAAAAACAAGGCTTTGGGGAGACCCACTAAAGTGGATGCATCAAGTTGTCACACTATGGAAATTCCGTAGTGAAGTCATCTTTGCGTCTTACCCTTTCCCCTTCCCCTTGCTATGTAACGTAAATGCAACCTATCTATCCTTATCTATCTAGACTCCGTTCATGAAAAACTAAACTAAAGGAAAACCTAGACTACTGCTACTGCTGGGTTTGGGGGCGGCTGTTATAACAGATGCGAAGGTTCTTACCTTTCATCTTATCGCTCCCCCACAACCAACCTACTAAACTTCATAAGCAAATTCTATTTTTTCTACCAAACAAAACAACTCCCAGCAATGGCGCCAAAATGTTGGTTGTTATAATACCTAGATTAATACCAAAATGTTTGGATGTGTTATACTACCTTAAATACACCTAATATTTAATTATCGACCGGGTTGGTAGGCTTAGAGTTGCTACAAAATATATGCGAAGGTAGAGGGGTTCCTAGGGCGTTCTAGAAATACTTTAATAAACAAAAGATTGAAAAATATTTCAAAATGAAAAATCGAGTCAAACTCCTAAAAATTTAATTATTAATGTGATTAAAGCAAAACATCATACTAGGATAATATCAAACTACTCATTAATTAGCTCTTATTCTTCTTCTTAATCTAAGAATGGGAAAAATTTCATAAACAACTTCAGAAACTGAGAAAGGTCTAATTTATTAATAAGTAGAAAATAAATAAAGAAGCAAGTAGAAAACTTAATTAAGAAGACTTCTATAATTCTCTAACCTATAAGTGTTTTTAGTAAACATACAATTCAAGAAATAAACTCTATGCTAGTATCAATCTACAAAGTATTTGCGTATTTTCTAGAAATTAACATGTCTAATCCTAAGTTCAATATAAACAATGATGAATTAAGCTAAACCAAAGATACAATTATCAGATAAATGAGGAAATGAAAGACAAATGAAGCAAATTAAATCATAATTCAAGAACATGTTTTGAGTGAAAAGAAATACAAAAAAGGCCTTTTAATAAGTACTTTAAAAATAATCTAATCTAAGATCCTGATGTAACTATTACCTAATTACCAGAGCATAATAAAATTCAAAAATCCAAAGAAATAAACTAAAAACAAGTTAAAAAAATAAACTAAGAATACTAAAGGTCGGATGGGAGGCTGGATGACAGTCTGAAGGAAGGTCTGAATAACAGTCCAAACACATAGTCCAAATGAGAGGCTGTATACAGAAAATAATAAAAATAGACCTAAATGATTTAATTATGAACTGATTTTGTGCATATGAAAACAAAATGCATAAAGGACAGAATTTAAACATAATTAATAATTAAAATAAGAAAAAGGGACTACTAATCTATGGGTGTGAAGAGGTTGTTTCTATTATAAAATAAAACAAACTGAAACATAGCTGAACTAATCCAAATTTTTAAAAAAGTTAACAAAACTAATTCTAACTACAAATCAGACCTAAGAATAACTAAATTTTATCTATCTGTAAATATAACATTAAGCATTTAACTAAAAAGAAAAGACTGAAAATAAACTACACATGACCGGCCATTTTAATTCTATAAACAAGAACTACACTAATAGCATAATGTGAATTATATTAACTATGACAGATACATTTTACAAAGAACAGAGAAATAAATATAAACAAATTAAAATTAAAACTACTTATCTGTGATGAAGAGATAACAAAAGTTCATACGGAAATAGAAACCATGGATCGTCAAGGGGCCCTCTCAGCAATCATGGGTAATGCCTGGTGAATAATTTCACACACAGTCATAAACAACAAGGCATAGAGATTCTATTAAAAAGAAGGAACATAGTTACAATATTATTCTCTCAAAACAAACTAACTATATACCTAATGGATTGATCAATCACCTATCTCTCTGCATGGAGGTGTTTATATACACACCGTTTTCAAGAGATTGAGAAAGTCGACCCTTTAGTGGTCTACTGCTCTTCTAAATTTAGTTAATCATAAAAGGAAATCACTGTTCATAGGCTAGTGCATGAGCATCTCCCTTCTTTGGCGTAAGTCTGGTTTTCTTCAATGTGAACATGGCATGCAAGCTCCCTCTCCAGCGTGGTTGATGGTGGCATGTTGGGCAGCGAAGAATACATAGTAGTGAGTCTCTACAACGAGAGATTCTTATTCAACATGAACATATATCCTCAGCATGTGTGATGTGGCATGTAGCCCCTTCCTTAACAAAACTGATGGTGTGGTATTTGAACAAGGGTAGCATGAGGGAAATCTTCTAGAACGTAGGTCGTTCATCATTTTAAATCTGCAGACTGGTGGCGAGTTTGGAGGAGGCCATGAACAATTCTATAACAAGAGTCATTCCTCCCCTTTCAACATGTGGAAAGTGAGCAGCTTGGTGTTGGTGATCTTAGGTTGAGATCTTCTTCAGTCATCAAATACATTGATAGCAGGCCGTTTATAGAACTATTTCAACATTAAATGCCTGAAATCGGTTATGGACAGCGAGCTGCATGATGAGCTGGATGGCAAAGCTAGACAACAAGATGCGTAATGAGCTACATGATCGGGATGAATGGTAAGCTAAATGCATTTTTTTTATAAATTCACCCAAACATACTACATAACCTACAAACAAATACACATATCAATTAATATATCGAATATGCTTTAAATAATATAGATTTGAGTTAATAAAATCATAAAAAAATGATATTAATAACCAAAGTTGAATAAACATTAAATTTGTTCTTACCTTGTGCTGAATAATGATCTGCATGACATAAAGTACACAAAAGATAATCAAATATGCATTTAAATTTGTTATTTTAATGCCAAAAATGATAACAAAATGAGGCTCAACAACGGCTTGTACTCTATGCTGCTCAGGTGAAAATTGTCAAAGTTTGGCGAATCATTCACCTCCACCACCTTGGATTACGGTGATTTTATGGTTATCAATATGGACAATTCTTAAAAGTCCATATATATGGAAAAAAGGGTGGTGAAGATCAAGATGAAGAAATGATGAAATCGAGGAAGAACAACAAGAGAACAAGCCGCAGGAAGCACACGCAAAACCCCAGGAGCCTGAGAGGGGAAGAAGAACCAAGGCCACTTGGATTGCTGTGTCGGAATGGGACACTAACCACCCTTGGTGAAATTGGAGGCAGACTATGATAAGATGATGAAAGAGTCCCAGAGAAAAGACAACATTACTGTTTGCTGGGATGTTGGTCCCAATAAGAAGCGAATAGCTTACTTTGTCTTCCTAAGTGAACTCAAAACTTGAACCCTCCATTACAAGTCTTCTGATCGTGACAAGAAAGAAACTATATCGGTGTTGTAACCTATCAAATCTTCTAAGTATGGAAAGAAGCCATGGTGCAGGAAACTGTCGAGAAAAAAAAAGAAGGAACACGGTGAGCAAGAAAGAAGGCAGAAGAAGATGCGCAAAAAAAAATAATGTTACAAAGGCTGTCACGCAGGTCATGCCTCCTCACATGACCCTTGCTTCATGGCTTGGGGTGAGCCACATGTGAGTGTTGGGGGCATATTGGACTAGTAAAGGGGCACAGGGAAGGAGCTCGTGTGCAAGAAAAGAAGGTGCATCACACATGCGACAGAAACAAAGGAAGGTCATGAAGGAAGCAAAGGATCAGTGTAGATAGAAAGGAGAGGTGTATAGTGTAGGAAAGGCAAGTGCAGGAGCATGTAAGGAATAATGTCTATAAAGCGACAGGTGTAGGATCCGGATCATGGTCATTTAAGGTGGCGTAAGCTTGCAACTACACATGTATGGAGGGATATTTGTAAGTCAGGCCGATAGTGCCTCGTGTCAAGTCATAATCACCATAGTTCTAGCCTGAGTGGTGGATGATGGTGACATTTAACAGACTACATGTATGCAGTTGACCCTATGTGGTTATGTAAAATGGTATAAATAGGAGGGATTCAATAGATAGAAGGTTGATTTTTAGTTGTTTTTGGTTAGTCATAGCTAGATTAGGTCAATTTTTCAGTAATAGTTCGTCTGTTCAGTGGTAATCCACGATGAAGGATGCCAGTTTTCTTTAATGTTGTATATATCAAAGGATAGGAAGACTCAGGAAGAGTCTGGTAGTGATAGGAGGCTGTTTGGCTGTGGATCTAGCTACTGTGTGTGTAGACTGCTAAAAGTAGAGGTAGAGTAGAAGAGAAAACCAGAGAGAATGAGAACCATGATTCTGAGTTGTAGAGACATATCTTAAAATCAATTTGTATCCTGTAGACTACAAGCTGCTATACCATTTTCTCATGCCATATGAAGAGCACCTTGGTGGTTTTTCCCAGATGGGTTTCCACGTTATATATTATGTTGGATGGATGATTGATGTGGTGAATGTTTATGTGAATGGTTTTTATTTGTTTTCTTTAGAATTCTAAGTGTTTCTTAAATATATGATGGTGTCCTGCAATCAGTAGACGAATGTTGGAAAAATGTCATTGAAAAATACATGTATATATCATCCTGTCTGCTTCTATCTTGAGTTGTGACTTGAGTTGTAGGTTTGTTGGTAGGAGTCAGCTGCATCGCAGAAGTTGCACCAATTGTGAGGTGGAAAGAAGGGAAAAGTTACATGCAATGAAATATATTTGTGCACAGTCGTGCATGACTGACTCCTTTGTCCAGCTATCCTATTGTCTTCATTGAGCTCCTTGGCTGCACGCCAAGGGACTATAATCCCTTGACAATCATGGAAACATGGTTCCGGTGGTTACCCATTGAAGAGATATCTCGGGTGAGACTACGCCTGCTTCATAGGTGTTGCCGATGGGGTTTGCTCTACTAGGCCAGTATCTGGGGTATTTGTGGGGTTAACGAGATGTGTAGAACCTAGGTCACACAAGTACAGAAAAGTAGCCAACAATTTATGCACTTTACCATTGGATCAGGTTTGGAAAAAAGTATATGGTGAAGAAAAGATTAGCCTGCCAAAAACGCCACTCAACCTATTTTGCACCATGTGAGAAAATGCCCTCATTGGAAAATTTTGATAAGTATTAAAAAACTAGCCCAGGTGGCATTTGGAAAATGTGTACCATTTCCTACCTGAGAGAGAGAAAATTTTTATGGAGGAGGCCTCCTTTCAGTAGATGACTAATGCACTTCACCATTGACTAAATATTGATAAAAAGTATCAGATAATGAATATATTGGCCTACCAAAATATCCATTCATCATGTTTTGCACCTAAATCTGGCCTAAATTCCCTTAGGAAAATTCCCACCATTTATCACAAGTGAGGGATAAAATTATTATGAAAACATAAGCTTGTAGATGGATGATTTATGCACTTGACCATTGACTCAGTTTTGGAAAATATTATATGGTCAAGAAAATATTGGCATGCCAAAATAGCCACTCATCTTGTTTTACACCATGCCAGAAAATTCCCTCATTGGCAAAATTTGATAAATATTAATAAACTGGCCTAAGTGGATGTGGGACTCATGCCCTCCATTTCCTACCTAAGAGAGAGAAAAATGTTATGAAGGCATAATATTGTAGGTGGCTGATTAATGCACTTCACCATTGACTCAATTTTGATAAAAACATATCTAAGAAACAATATATTAGCCTACCAAAAGAGCCTTTTGACATGTTTTGCACCTAAATATGGCATAAATGGCCTTAGGAAAATGCCAACCATTTCTCACTACTGAGGGATATAATTATTATGAAAACATAATCTTGCAGTTGGTTGATTTACACACTTGACCATTGGATCAGTTTTGGAAAAATGTATATGGTCAATAAAATATTGACATGTCATGATTGCCACTCAACCTTTTTTGCACCATGCCAGTAAATGACCTCATTGACAAATTTTACAAGTACTGTTAAACTAGGCCAAGTGACCTTGGGAAAATTCCCTCCATCTCCTACTTGAGAGAGACAAAATTGTTATAAAGGCACTATACTTTAGGTGGATGATGTTATATTTTTAGCATTAAGCTAGAATAACATTAGGATATTTAACTGAGAGAACAAAAAACATAGCAATAAAAAACAAGAGACAATGAACACAATGTTTTTCCTTGGGGAAACCATAAATGGAGAAAACCCCACAACTTCCTCAGAGATAGAATCAACACCAAAGTAAAACCCCAAAATAGTAAGATGATATCTTGACAGCAGTAACCTCTTTCTTCCTTGCCCTAGTGTCTTTCTCTTCCTTAGCTATGCACTACAACTAAGTGTGAGTGAGTGTGTGATAAATAGAGAGGTTAGCTCTCTATTTATAATAATTTCTGACTTGACTAAACCCAACTAGGGCCAACTTCACTAGGTGAGTCTAATAACCATACTGCCCTAGAACTGTGGGGACTTTAACCCTTGATCAATAGGAGGGTTACCCACAATGACTTGACATGACTTGTTTACATTATAGAACCTCCTGATAGGAACATTGGGGCATGACATGACTCAAGTACATCCTAAAATAAACATCAGGTTACAATATATAAGAAATATAGGAACCAATCCTATCTGATCATGTAGGAACCAATCCTACAGTCATATCAGAATGGCTCAGCACTCATATTTGACATGGAAGGAACCAATCCTCTCACCATGATAGAATGGATCAGCCTTTACATCTGACCATGGAAGGATCCAATCCTCTCACCATGTCAGAATGGATCATGGACTCATCACTTCCCCTTGGAAGGAACCTTGATCTAGAGAACACCAAGCTTCTCCCTGAAGTACTCAAACTTCACTATGGCTAATGGATTTGTTAACACATCAGCTATCTGTTCATCTGTCACAACATATTAGAGCTTCAATGCTCCCCTCTACACCATATCCCTGATATAGTGATATTTGATCTCAATATGCTTCAACTTGTCATGGAACACCGGGTTCTCCGACAACTTCACACAACTCTGGTTGTCGCAATATATACAAGTAGCATCTAACTAGAGATCAAATAAATTAGAGAGTAGCTTCCTCATCCATACTTCCTCACAACTAGCTGAACAAGATGTGACATACTCTGCTTCAGTTGTACTCAGTGCCACACAGAATTGCTTCATGCTAAACCAAGAGATCACACCTAATCCCATACTAAAGCAACACCCTGAAGTGCTCTTCCTATCGATGGAAATTCCTACCCAATATGAATTAACATAACCCTCTAGGTTAATATTGTAATTTGCATCATACTTGAGCCCATAATCAACTGTACCCCTTAGGTACCTCAGAATATGCTTTGCAGAAATCAAGTGAACATGTATGGGATCTGTCAAGAACTAGCTCAAGGTGTTCATAATAAAGCAAATATCTGGTCTCGTGTTCATCAAGTACCTCAAGGACCCAATCATCTAATGATATATCGTAGCATCAACCATCTCTAATGAAGCATCACTAAATAGGTTCATGTTTGATGCCATAGGTGTGGCCATAGCCTTGCAGTCCATCATACCAAACATCTTCAGGATATCTACTGTATATTTCCCTTGTCTCAAGGAAATTCCATCTACATGTTGCCACACCTCCATGCCTATAAAATAATGCATCATACCCAATTCCTTCATTTCGAACTCAGAAGCAAGCTTCCTCTTTGTGTCAGCAATCAACCCATCAATACCTGTTACAAACAGATCATCTACATACAGTAGGAGCATCACTGGGTTTCCATCTTCAACCTTGTAGTAAAGGTTAGAATCTGCTTTACTCTTAGTAAAGACCAAAATGGATAGAAATCTATCAATTATGTCGTACTAAGTCCTGGGTGCCTATTTCAAACTGTACAGGGATTTATTCAATATACACACATGAGAATCCCTATCATGTGTCTCAAAACCAAGTGGCTATTCTACATACACTTCTTCTTCCACTACACAATTCAAGAAATCAGTCTTGACATCCATTTGGTGTATCTTCCATTTCATCACTACAGCCAGAGAAAGTACTAATCTGATGGAAGTGTATCTAGCTACAGGTGCAAAGGTTTCTTCATAGTCTATTCCTTCTTTCTGTGAGAAACCACGAGCCACGAATCTTGCCTTATATTTCTCTATGCTACCATCTGCAGCATGTTTGATCTTATAGATCCATTTGGAAGTTACAACTGACTTCCCTTCTAGTCTTGCTACAAAATCCCAAACATCATTCTTCATGATCAATTGATACTCTTCGATCATGGCATCCTTCCATTCTTTCTATTCTGCCACTTCTTCATAATTGGAAGGTTCTTTATCGATGAAATCACATAGTAGTGCTACATATCCGGAGCAGGATCTGGTCCTCTTTCTTTCTCTATGATTCTCTTATGGAGCCCCATATATTTTCACACCTTGGATAGCTTCTCGTACCCAAGAAGGTTTCCTCTTGTGAGGATTCTTCTCCTGAGGTGGATCTACAGGTTCTTGTGGTTCTTCAAATTCTTGATCTTCTTCGTGAACTTCTTCATTCATGGTTATGTCATGAATTCTGGGTGCTTCTGCTTCTTCAGGAACTTCAGCAGGTTTCTTTCTGTATTTGTTATAAGCTGCGTCTTCATCAAATGTCACATCCCTGTTGATGTCAATCTTCTTGAATCCTGGGAAGTATAT
Organism: Pseudotsuga menziesii; assembly: GCA_001517045.1. Lineage (NCBI taxonomy): Eukaryota > Viridiplantae > Streptophyta > Pinopsida > Pinales > Pinaceae > Pseudotsuga > Pseudotsuga menziesii. The sequence continues at coordinate 365,799 of LPNX010835103.1, forward strand.
TCTATAAGCCTTCAAGATTTCAGAGTATCCCACAAATATACCCTTCTTTCCTGAAGGATCTAATTTTGTCCTTTTATCTTTTGGAATATGTATGTACACTGGACAGCCGAATATTCTGAGATGGCTGAATTTTGGTTTCTTACTATTAACACCTTTACCTAGCAGAGGGTCGAAAAGACCATTGTAAAGAGGAAATAATGGTTTCTTGTAAGACTTTGGTTAAATTTTATGGTATAAAAGTATGACAAAGGGCGAGTAAGAGATGAATTATCACAGGATCCAATGAAGAAAAGCGAGGAAATGGAGATTGACAGCTTATAATGTGTCCACTTTATGAAGATGCAAGAAGGATAAGGACATACGGGATGTTCGATGAGATATGAAGAATCAACAGTCACAGATCTGGCTCGATGAAATATACGGTCACTGTGAACTCTACCTTGTAGACTTGCATGTTCGATAAAACGAAGAAGCTCAGTGAAATAGATATGTGTGGCCTCATCCGACGGTTGGAAAATAAAGGGGAAATACATCGACAGTCATTGACGGATCTGGAGCAGGAAGTTGCATGGTGGTCGAAGACAAAAAGTAGTAGTGGAATTCAAACCACGGTACATGTAGCAGTTCGTGGTGCATTCCGCGGGCAAAAGCAATTTGGCGGAAACTGCTGAAGGACGCCTCCGGAGTGGGGTCCTATATAAATAAAGTTGACTTGTTGAAGAGGTATTTTTTATTTGCACCGGACGAATAAAAGGGACTGCTTGCTCACCACCCTTTAACATTCAACCACGAATACATTGCGGCCACAGTAACAGGTAACTCCCAAATATCCAAAATTCACCCACCAAATTATCCTTGTTGTCTGTATTATGGATAAAGGGAAAGATGTGCAAGGGTTTGACCATATTTTGGATGAGAGAGAAGAATACCTGGTTGACAGGGATAGAGGGGTATGTGATCCTTTCTTGTCTGTGGGAAGGGTATCAGTCAGCAAAGAGAGATTATGGCAATCCAATTCACAAGGTAATGACATTCTTAATGTTTGTAAGTCATTTTTGTACCATTTCTCTATTGAACAGACCCTGGATTTTCCCGAGTTTGCCGAGTGGTGTGTAGTTAACTATTCTCCTTCTGAGAGAGTTATTGTAAGTCATTCTACGTCTAGGATACTGTGTAAAATTGATGCAAGGGCCATCCGTGAAAACCTGAACTTGCCCGACAATTACCTCGAGAATCGTGAGTCTGTAAACGATTCCATTTTAGCCAAAGTGTACAAAAACTGTGAAACTGAGGTCCATTGTAAATTCTTGTCCAGTATTCTTAAAGAGGGTCAATCACTAGATGGTGTTTTTCAGCCATATCATGTTTGCATTTTTAGGGATGAAGTTCAATTAGTAGTGTCTTTAGTTTGTCAAGTCTTGGGTCTAGGTGATGACTGTCATGTCAATGAAGTCATCTTAGGTTTCTTGTTAAAAATGAGTTTGATTGGTTCTGAGTCTCAGTCAGTTCATGTCTTCAGTTTGGACGAGTATCTATCAAAAGAAATACATCTCCAATTGAGTGATTTTCCAAAGGTCAGGTTTTTTAGGTTTCAAACTTAATTTCTAAACATTTTACTATGTTCAAATGTCACCGAATTGCAGTTTTTAAGTACCTTATTCTCTTCAAATTTTCCCAAGCAAATCAACATGTTTGAATTTGCAAATTCTATCATGTCAGAAATATACAAGATGTTGTTTGATGAAGTGCTACCCCGGGTGTTGGATGAAATGAAAAGCATGATGCAATCCTCTCCTAAGGATAGAGTTGGAGATTGGTTTCTGTATAAATACTTCACAGTTTTGAGAATATATGGTTTTATTGGAGAACCTTATAAGTTACCTTCTTTCCTTACTCCCAGAATTTTTGCATTGGATTTTATGAGACAAACATTGTATTCAGAAGAAGAACACTTTGGGGCCTTTAAGAAATCTTCCAATATCAAGTTCCCTCTTAAATTCGGTCCTTTTATTTTTAAAAATAAAGGTGCTCTGGTGTTCATAGAAAAACTGTTGAAAAGCATGGATTTTCAAAGAGATCAAAGGGTAAATTATGATCCCTATCGTATAATTTCCCTGAGAAAACAAGCTAATAAAAATAAGCCATTTGACCACCAAGTTGTTGAAGGTCTGAGTGAAGTGGATAATTTATTTCATTTTATGGAAATTCCAAGATCTGATGAAAATACAAGCAGTACACCGGTTGCAGTATCTCAAGTGACAGATGGTTCTAATATTTTGGTCAAAAGAAGTCTTTCTGAAGTTGAAAGTATGGAAGTAGATGGAGATGGTTCACATAAAAAAGCTAAATTGTTTCAAGATGGTGGAGTTTTAAGTGAAGATATTTCAGATGATTTAAAAAGAGTTGCTTTGGTTCCTACAAAATCTGTACAGGTGAGTCAGTTTTCTTTTGAAGGTGTAGATAATACAAAATCATGCCCAATTTTCAAGTCTAAAGAAGAGCTCATGACTAGTTATGGGGAGAAACAAAAGCAGTCCCTAAAAGAAACAAGGAATCTACTCCTGCGGGTGAGAAGTTTAAATAATCCAAAAAATTCCTTGATTTCTACCCAGGACGTAGAAATAAATACCTTTAAACTGGCCATGGTAAGTGATAAGAAGATGTTAGAAATGGAAGTGAGACTAGACAAGATTAGTGTACCAGACAAAATACAATTACATAAACAAACCAGAGACATTATTTATTCATATTTATTGCATGCTATGATGAGAGTTAATAAGTTACAGGTTTTGGTAGACAAGTTGGAAGTTTAGTTAAAACATGAGAAGGTTGAAAACAAGGCTAATGCCATTCAAATCAAAAAGCTACAAGCAGACATCATGAGCACAGGAAATGAAACAAGTAACACCTAGGCAATCAAGAGACTCCTAGAAGAAAAAGACAATGCCCTGCAAGTGTTGAAGAAGAAATTGAGGGTCCCAAGTACAGAACATGTCCAGTCGTCAGAATTATTAGCATTGCAGGAAGAAAAGGACAAGGTTCATCAGGATATGATGGAATATAATGGAAAGACTGTAAAATTACAAGAAGAAAAAGATAAGTGGTAAGCAAAATGGAACGAGTTACTAGCACAAATAGCACAACTGAAAAGGGATCAGAATGAAGAAAAAGAAATCATGGAGGAGCTGATGAGCCAAACTCCCACTGATGAGGACTTAACTATTGTGAATATTGAAAAACTCTTAAATGATTTTTCTGCAGATGACTTATTAGTACCCATGTCCCAGGTCAGCCTGAAAGATGAAGAGATAAGAGAATTGAAAGAGGAAAATCTAAAAATCAAGTCTGAGTTAGCCAAAGTGAATGAAAATAAAAATAAAATATTGCAAGATAGAAATCAGCTACAGAAGAAATTTAATGAATTGAAAGAAAGAAACATAGGAAAGGGTCCTCTCCAGGGAGCAAAGCATATAATTTGGGATACATTATCCATATAAATTACTAAATTCAGGCATTATTTGAACTTCATTGATGATCAAAGCGTATTTATCAATTTGGCCAATCAAAGACTGAAGTTAGTAAATGAAACTATGGAGAGAAAACCCCTTGTCCCAGCTCATAATGCACTAAATTTCTTAAATTCGTTGACTTACCAAAAATTACATGATATAGGAGTCAAGGACAGAGTAGCAATGGTACTGTGGGCCAAAAGGTGTATTCATAAACATCATCTAATGAAAATAGTACAGGACAAAGATGATGAAATGGTCTCACAGGTTAATGACTTCAAAGAGGCTTTCAAAGAACTATTTGAAGACGGCCTTCCTTCCTTTTGGGACGAGGAGGGGAAAATGTTTTCTCAAGAGCACTATCACAACCTATTGGTACAAAGCCGCATGGATCATTCTAAATTTGACGATTTGGAAAAAGGGCTGATAGAGAAATTCATCGTGGATAAGCTGACGGAATATTTTGAGGTATTAGAGAAGTTCCTAATCATCAGAGGAGGTTTTCCTAAAGTGTCTCATGAAGCCTACATGGAGCTGGAGGTGTCGATTCGGGAAATGGTCGAATATGATATTCCAAGTGCAGAGCAATGGAGAGACATAGAGAGATTTGGGAAAACAAAGTATATCCTTCATTCATGAAGACAGGTGTTGCGTGCTAAGGAGCTGCTTAGATGGGCCTTGTTACCGAGTTGATTTTAATTTAATAATCTATTAGGATTGAAGCAAGTAGTTTATTCCTAGGAGTTAGGAATATAGTTACAAGACTTTGATTAAGTAGGTTATTCAGTTATAAATCTTCTTGGAAGAAGAAATTATTTGATGTATATAAGTGCATTTATTTTATGTGATGGGGGTTGGAACCCATCTTGTTATTGAATGTTTTTGAAGACATATATTTTTGAATAACAAATATGAATCCAAGAGAGGGTTATCAAAGATTCCTACGTCATTTACATTACAATCCATGTTTCTCTTCTTCTGTGATTGTTTTTTCTAGTGTAACACTTCATTCTGTCTTTCTTCATATCTAAAACATAGTGTTGGATGGTTAGAATTCATAGTGTTTATGCTCTGATCATCGTTTCAAATATTTTATGAATTTTTCTACTAAAGTTAATATAGAACTCATCTTTGATGCTCTGTATTAATGGATTGTTCATTATCTCTTCTGTCTCATCCGAACTAAATGAATGATTGTGATTGAATGGTTACCTTTCCTTTGATAAAACCTTTTGCATATGATCTTGTGATATTTTTATGTATATGTGACTCCATTTCCCAATGGTTATGTGTTGTTTCAACCATTTATACAATTTTTGAGTGTTGACTTATATCTGGCCTTGTTAAATCTGTATTTGAGAGATCCCTCTCTGGAAAGAAATGCCAGTCTCTTTCTAAAAGTGGTTTTGCTGTTACCTTTGGTATTTACCTTTGCAACCTAGGTACATTTTGAGTGCTAACAAATTGGTGATGTTGCCGGGGAACGAAAGTGCACATCTACCCTGGGAAGAATGACAAAGTTTGAAGAAAGATTTCTGTGGGAAAACAGGAAATTTTATCAGTAAAGAAGGTTGTATATTTTCCCTGGCAATTCCATTGTAATTTTTTTTCAAATCTTAAGGAGTCATTCTAGCTTCGAGAAGACACACACGAGGTAATTCTAATACCAAAGTCTTAAAAAGTTTGGAAAATCTGAAACGTTATTTAATAAAAAAGATAAAGAAAAAATAGGTTTTCCTTTGTTTGGTGCATCATCTTCTCAAGATTCTCCTATTGATCCAGAATGGGAAGTTAATGTTGGAAAGAGTTTGTTGAAAACTAAATCTGAGTCTGATCTTAAGAATACCGAATTCAATTCTCATAGATTAGAATCTTATTTGTTGGATTCCCTCTAGAGACATTTACAACAGACTACAAAAGTTGAAACACTTGCCGTTCAAAATACTCAAAAGTCTTCAGTTCCTTTGAACCCACTTAGACCAATGGCAGCCAAATTCGCTCCCATGCATTTTCCTGTTTTATTACATGATCTCCCTCAGAATTATTCCCAAATAATTTGTTTATTTGATGGAGAAGGTGACGTAACCGCAAAACAACATGTTGCCAAGTTTGAAGATTTCATCGACTTAGAAGAAGTTGATTATCTAGATGTTAAAATGCGGTTATTTGCTCAAAGTTTATTAGGAGAGGCAAAGAAATAGTTTAAAGATTTTCCAGATGGGTCTATATTGAATTTTCAAGCTTTCCAGAATGCATTTCTAGATAGGTGGGATGATAAACAGAATCCTTTATAGCTCTTGTCTTAGTATAACAATCTAAAAAAAGGAGGTTTCGAATCTGTCCATGAATTTTCCAGCAGGTTCATGAGGGTTTATAATTCTATTCTAGAAGACATAAAACCTTCTACAGCCGCTGCTAAACTGCATTATGCTGGAGCCTTTGAAAATGATTTTGTGTTCTCATTGAGAGAGAGAAAATCGGCAACTCTTGCTACGATGTTTACAGATGCTCTAGAAGTGGAAGCAAATATGATGGCAAATGGAAAAATGAAATATAGAGATATTTATAGGAGAAAAAAGGAAGAAAATTTTCCTTGTGCTTCTTCCTCTACTAACGATATCAAAATTGAAATGATGTTGAAGACGATGGAAAATTTGATGGACAGATTAACTATGGATAATAGAGGGTTCAACAGAGAACAAGCCGACCCTCAAATCAGGAATCCCAATTTTAGAAGGCCAAATCCCCCTGTTCTTCCACAAAATAGGAAGAGAGATATGAGAAACCCAAGAAATCAAGAAGAACAGCAAATTTGACCACCGTTCCCTGAGAATTATCTTGCTGATGAAGAGGACCCCACTGAAAATGAAATTCATCTTTTTGGAGAGATGGATTCAGAGATATATCTTACTGAAGAGGAACATAACATGTTTGAACAGGAAGGTGGAAATGAGGAATTTGCAAGGGAGATAGAACAATATCAAAGGGGTTATTTAAATGCTATGGATGATGTGCAGAGGAAAATCAGATTGAGAAACAGGGAGGTTTTCATAAACAAGGGGAAGGCAAATCCAAATCAACCTTCCACGAGTTCCCTAAATGTAGAAAAGGGAAAAGAAGTGCAAAAAGAATCTCCTGTAAATAAAGAAGTTGAAAATGAGGTACAAAGAGACAAAAGAATAAAGCAAGTGGTCCCAATTGATGTAGAAAGGGCTGGTTCCGGTTTTAATTTGCAAAATGAGCTTTTAAAGTTAAAATTTTCTGTTCCATTTAATGAGTTGTTGAGAAACAATGAATATAGAGATACTATAACAAAAATGGTCAAAGGTCAAAGAGAATCGCAATCTAATATTTTAGAATTGAATGATGACAATCCTACTATTTCATTTGGACCAAAGGTTGAAAACTTAGAAAATGAAGAAGTCCCTCCTTCTATTTGAGTTTGAATGTGCATGATATGGTGATCCATAATGCTATGTTAGACTCAGGAGAATCACATAATTTAATGCCGAAGGGAGTAGTTGAAAGTTTTGGACTGGAAGTGACAAGACCCTATAAATATTTCTATTCTTTTGATTCTAGAAGAGTAAAATGCCTTGGTTTGATCAAAGATATGGTAGTGACTCTAAATAAATTACCATCTAAAACTATAGTCATGGATGTGGTAGTAGCAGATATTCCACCTAAGTTTGGGGTATTGTTCGTCAAGATCTTGGACTTCAAAGTTGAAAGGTAGTTTACAAATGGATATGTCATATGCTACGATTCCTGTTCAAGATGGGAACATAAGATTATATAGTGAAAAAAGAACTCTTTATGTAGTGAGAAGTCAAGATAAACCTGAAGTTCATCATATATATGTTGTTGATATTGATTTGGGGTCTTCTATTCTCTTTAATGATACTGTCCCATGTGATTTAGAAGCCACATTGCAGGAGAAGTATGAATAAAATAAGAGAGAAGAGATGATGGAACAAGTTTCTTTGGAAGTGAAACAAAAAAGGGAAGGTTTGTGGACTATGTACTTTGATGAATCTGCTGCAAAAATAGGTGTTGGAGCTGGTGTTTATATAATCTCTCCCATTCGGGATTTCAAAGATTTATCATATAAAATAACATTTGAATGCACCAATAATGTAGCAGAATATGAAGCTTTATTACTGGGGTTGCATGCTTTGAAAGATTTGGGGGCGCAAAGGATAAAAGTTTTTGGAGATGCAGAATTGGTGATAAACCAAGTGAATGACAGTTATCAAACCAGGCATCCCCGGATGAGGGCTTATAGTAACAAAGTGTGGGATATGATTGGTAACGTTTTTACAGAGCACACGATTCAAGTAGTTCCCAGACATGAAAATACTATGGCAGATTCTTTGGCAATAGCTGCTGGAAAATTTAAAAACCCTATTGCTGGTCAGAAAGAATATCAGGTGGACATTGTGCATAGACCATCTATTCCTGATAATTCTAAATATTGGCAGGTATTTGAAGATGACATGCAAATCAGGAGACTCTTAGAACTATCAGGAGAATTTGTAAATACTCATATTGATACCGAAAATGATGATGGTGATAACTTTCAAGATGATGAAGAACCTGAGAAGGAAAAGGAGGGCATTGAAAAATTAAAGGGAACCCTAGGAGGTAAGGATATCATTCAATTAAAGAATAATTTCATACCAAGAGGTTTGATTCCTTTGGAAAAAAAATTTGATCAGAATGATGTTGCTAAGAATCCCAAAGTAAAGCCTATTGAGAATGCTGTTGAATATAGGAATATTGGCACTGAAGAGAATCCTAAGATTATAAAATTTTCCAAGAATTTGCCTGAAAAAGAAAAAGAAGAATATATGAAATTAATGAAAAAATATACAGATGTGTTTGCTTGGAGTTATGAAGACCTTAAGGAGTATGATACATATATCATACAGCATACTATTCCTATAAATCCTGGAGAGAAACCTTTCAAACGGAAATTTAGAAGGATAAACCCTAAGTTGCTTCCCATCATTGAGAAGGAAATTAAAAAGTTGTTTGATGCCAAGATCATTGTAACTCTAAGATTTTCAAAGTGGGTTGAAAATTTGGTTCCTGTTAGGAAGAAGAACGGAGAAATAAGACTATGTATAGATTTCTGGAATTTAAATAAAGTTTCTATGAAGGACAATTATCCTTTGCCAAAGATGGACCATATATTGTAGAAAGTAGTTGGAGCTGAGAGAATTTCAATGTTGGATTATTTTTATGGCTATAATCAGATCAAAGTATTACCAGAAGATCAGGAAAAAAATGCATTTACTACACATTGGGGCAATTTTATGTATGCAAAGATGCCTTTTGGCCTAATGAATGCAGGAGCTACTTTCCAGCGAGCTATGGACATTGCTTTTGCAGGAGAAATTGGAAATTTTGTGGTAATCTACATGGATGACATCACAATCTATTCAAAATCTGACAGAGAACATTTGCATCATCTAGAGAAAGTTTTCATGAAATGTAGGAAGTTTGGTATATCATTGAATCCAAAGAAGTCCAATTTTGCATTGGAAGAAGGAAAGTTGTTGGGCCATATAATATCTAAAGATGGAATAAAAATTGATCCTGAAAGGGTGAGTGCAATTTTGAAAGTAGGTGAACCAAGGAGTAAGAAAGAGATACAATCATTTTTGGGACAGGTGAATTTCTTAAGAAGATTTGTGCCAAGTTTCACTGAACTCTTAATGAATATTACAAATATGTTGAAGAAGGGTCATGAGATAAAATGGAATGCCGAAGCTAGAAAATCTTTTTGGGAAATAAAAAAAGCAATATCAGATGCTCCTGTGTTGGTGAGTCCATATTTTACCAAAGATTTCTCAGTATTTTCGTATGCTTCAGAATATACTATAGTAGCAGTTTTATTGCAGAAGAATGTCGAGAATTTGGAACAACCCATAGCATTTTTTAGCAAAATGTTGAGGGATGGAGAATTGAAATATGACATCATGGAGAAGCAAGCCTATGCTTTAGTCAAAGCATTGAAGGATTTCATCACTGGAGTACGGCATAGAGATAAAGCCTACTAAGATGGTTAAAGGAAAAGGATTAGCAAAGTTGATGGAAAATTCAAATTGTGAGGCTTTACAAATCAATTTCCTATCTCACCGGCTTAATCAGTTAGATGCAGAATTAGAAGTGATGGCTGATTTTGTGGCATCTCCATGGTATTCTGATATTGTTTACATCCTTCAAAATTTACAAGCACCAGAAGGATTGAGTAAGTCAAGGGAGAGATCCATAAAATTAAAAGCTGCCAAATTTTGTATTATAAATAAGTATCTTTATTGGAAGGATCCTGGAGGTGTGTTACTAAACTGTCTCTTAAAAAATGAAGCTCAACAAACAGTCAAATAATTTCATAAGGGAGATTGTGGAGGACATCATTCTTGGAAGGTGACTGTAAATAAAATTCTAAGAGTAGGTTATTATTGGCCTACTTTATTTTCAGATCTGTATAAAGAAACTAGCAGGTGTCATCAATGCCAAATTTTTTATCGTAAGAGAAAAGTACTTCCTCTTCCTTTAAATCCAATAACGATAGAAGCTCCTTTCCAACAGTGGGGTTTGGATGTTATTGGCGAGATAAACCCCAATTCATCAGGACAACACAAATGGATTCTGACAGCCACAGATTATTTTACAAAATGGATTGAAGCGATTCCCACCAAAAGAGCCACTGAAATTGTAATCATGGATTTTCTTGAGGAAAACATATTGGCTCGATTCGGATGCCCTAGAAGGATAGTAACAGACAATGCAGTTGCTTTTAAATCCAATAAAATGATTGATTTCTGTCACAATTATCATATAAGTCTCAATCATTCAATTGCCTATTATCCGCAAGGAAATGGGTTAGCTGAATATTCAAATAAAATCTTAGTAAGGATCATCAGGAAGCTGTTGGAAGATAATAAAAAGTCCTGGCACACCAAGCTCAAGTATGCTCTATGGGCTGACAGAATTAGTACCAAAAGGTCAATCGGCATGTCTCCGTTTCAACTGGTGTATGGAACTAAAGTTGTTTTTCCAGCGTTGTTAGGTGTTCCAATTATGAGATATTTCCAAGACCAGCAAGAAGAACAAAATCACATTCAAAGGAGGATAAATCAGATTATTGAGCTGGAAGAGCGAAGGAATAAGGCTTATGACAAGGTGCAGTTACATCAGGAAAAAATGAAAAATACTTTCTACAGGAGAATCAAAGAAGAACAGTTTCAGATCAATGATTTGGTTTTGAAATGGGATGCTCCTAAAGAAGACAAACATGGAAAATTTGATCATATGTGGCTAGGCCGTTATGTTATTGCTAGATACAGAGGACAAAATGCATTTCCACTAGAATATCTGAATGGGGTTCCTCTGGATAGTAACCCTATCAATGGAAGCTATCTAAAACATTACATGTCCTAAGGAGGAGGGTAAAACTTGTATTATAGCCTGTAAATACTTATTTTTATTTACAAGTCAATACAGATGGTAGGCCAAATGTGTTTGAAGCCCGTGGTGAAGGCCCTAAGATTCAGGAGGCGTACCATTACTTTTTAAAAACAAAAAATAATATATCTACAAAAAACGAAAGACAAGTTTTCTGGGAATTATTATGAAAGAGCAAAGACAGGCACTTGGTCTACGAGTTCTTTGATACCTCACAGGGAGGATATCATCCCCAGATTGAGCCAGTTGTTAAGACCTTTACCTAGCAGAGGGTCGAAAATACCATTGTAAAGAGGAAATAATGGTTGCTTGTAAAACTTTGGTTAAATATTATGGTATAAAAGTATGACAAAGGGCGAGTAAGAGATGAATTATCACGGGATCCAATGAAGAAAAGCAAGGAAATGGAGATCAACGGCTTATAATGTGTCCACTTTATGAAGATGCGAGAAGGATAAGGACATACGGGATGTTCAATGAGATATGAAGAATCAATAGTCACAAATCCGGCTCAAGGAAATCTACAGTCATTGTGAACTCTGCCTCATAGACTTGCATGTTCGATAAAATGGAGAAGCTTAGTGGAATAGGTACGTGTCGCCTCATCCAACAGTTGGAAAATAAAGGGGAAATACATCGATGGTTGTTGACAGATCTGGAGCGGGAAGTTGCGCGGTGGTCGGAGACAAAAAGTGGTAGCAGAATGCAAACCATGGTACATGTGGTAGTTCATGGTGCATTCCGCGGGCAAAAGCAGTTTGGCGGAAACCACTGAAGGACTCCTCCATAGTGGGGTCCTATATAAATAAAGTTGACTTGTTGAAGAGCTATTTTTTATTTGCGCCGGATGAATGAAAGGGACTTCTTTCTCGCCACCCTTTAATAGCCAACCATGAATACATTGCGGCCACAGTAATAGGTAAGTTCTGAATATCCAAAATTCACCTGCCGAATTATCATTGTTGTTTGTATTATGGATAAAGGGAAATATGTGCAAGGGTTTGACTGTATTTTGGATGAGAGAGAAGAATACCTGGTAGATAGGGATAGAGGCGTATGTGATCATTTCTTGTTTGTGGGAAGTGTATCAGTCAGCAAAGAGAGATTATGGCAATCCAATTCACAGGGTAATGACATTCTTAATGTTTGTAAGTCATTTTTGTACCATTTCGCTGTTGAACAGACCCTGCATTTTCCCGAGTTTGCCGAGTGGTGTGCAGTTAACTATTCTCCTTCTGAGAGAGTTATTGTAAGTCATTCTATGTCTAGAATACTGTGTAAAATTGATGCAAGGGCCGTCCATGAAAACCTGAACTTGGCCGAAAATTACCTCGAGAATCGTGAGTCTGTAAACGAGTCCATTTTAGCTGAAGTGTACAAAAACTGTGAAATTGAGGTCCGTTGTAAATTATTGTCCAGTATTATTAAAGAGGGTCAATCACTAAATGGTCTTTTTCTGCCATATCATGTTCGCATTTTCAGGGATGAAGTTCAATTAGTAGTGTCTTTAGTCTGTCAAGTCTTGGGTCTAGATGATGACAGTCATGTCAATGAAGTCATCTTAGGTTTCTTGTTAAAAATGAGTTTGATTGGTTCTGAGTCTCAGTTAGTTCATGTCTTCAGTTTGGATGAGTATCTATCAGAAGCAATACATCTCCAATTGAGTGAGTTTCCAAAGGTCAGGTTTTTTAGGTTTCAAACTTATTTACTGAACATGTTACTATGTTCAAATGTCACCGAATTGGAATTTTTAAGTACCTTATTCTCTTCAGATTTGCCCAAGCAAATCAACATGTTTGAATTTGCAAATTATATCATGTCAGAAATATACAAGATGCTGTTTGACGAAGTGCTACCCCGGGTGGTGGATGAAATGAAAAGCATGATGCAATCCTCTCCTGAGGATAGAGTCGAAGATTGGTTTTTGTATAAAGACTTCACCATTTTGAGAATATATGGTTTTACTAGAGAACCTTATAAGTCACCTGCTTTCCTTATTCCCAGAATTTTATCATTGGAGTTTATGAGACAAAGATTGTATTCAAGAAGAAGAACACTTTGGGGCCTTTAAGAAATCTTCCAATATCAAGTTCCCTCTTAAAGTCGGTCCTTTTATTTTTAAAAATAAAGGTGCTCTGGTGTTCATAGAAAAACTGTTTAAAAGCATGGATTTTCAAAGAGATCAAAGGGTAAATTATGATCCCTATCGTATAATTTCCCTGAGAAAACAAGCTAATAAAAATAATCCATTTGACCACCAAGTTGTTGAAGGTCTGAGTGAAGTGGCCAATTTATTTTATTTTATGGAAATTCCAAGATCTGATGAAAATACAAGAAGTACACCGGTTGCAGTATCTCAAGTGACAGATGGTTCTAATATTTTGGTCAAAAGAAGTATTTCTAAAGTTTAAAGTATGGAAGTAGATGGAGATGGTTCACATAAAAAAAGTTAAATTGTTTCAAGATGGTGGACTTTTAAGTGAAGATATTTCAGATGATTTAAAAAGAGTTGCTTTGGTTCCTACAAAATCCATACAGGTGATTCAGTTTTATTTTGAAGGTGTAGATAATACAAAATCAGGCCCAATTTTCAAGTCTAAAGAAGAGCTCATGACTAGTTATCAGGAGAAACAAAAACAGTCCGTAGAAGAAACAAGGAATCTACTCCCGCGGGTGAGAAGTTTAAATAATCCAAAAACTTACTTGATTTCTACCCGGGATGTAGAAATAAATACCTTTAAATTGGCCATGGTAAGTGATTAGAAGATGTCAGAAATGGAAGTGAGACTAGACAAGAATAGTGTACCAGACAAAATACAATTACATAAACAAACCGGAGACATTATTTATTCAGATTTATTGCATGCTATGATGAGAGTTAATAAGTTACAGGTTTTGGTAGACAAGTTGGAAGTTCAGTTAAAACATGAGAAGGTTGAAAACAAGGCTAATTCCATTCAAATAAAAAAGCTACAAGCACACATCATGAGCTCAGGAAATTAAACAGGTAACACCCAGGCAATCAAGAGACTCCTAGAAGAAAAATACAATGCCCTCCAAGTGCTGAAGAAGAAATTGAAGATCCCAAGTACAGAACATGTCCAGTCGTCAGAATGATTAGCATTGCAGGAAGAAAAGGACAAGGTTCATCAAGATATGATGGAATATAAAGGAAAGACTGTAAAATTACAAGAAGAAAAAGATAAGTGCCAAGCAGAACAGAACGAGTTACTAGCACAAATCTCATCACTGAAAAGGGATCAGAATGAAGAAAAAGAAATCATGGAGGAGCTGGTGAGCCAATCTCCCACTGATGAGGACTTAACTATTGTGAATATTGAAAAACCCTTAAATGATTTTTCTACAGATGACTTATTAGTACCCATGTCCCAGGTCAGCCTGAAAGATGAAGAGATAAGAGAATTGAAAGAGGAAAATGAAAAAATCAAGTCTGAGTTAGCCAAAGTTAATGAAAATAAAAATAAAATATTGCAAGATAGAAATCAGCTACAGAAGAAATTTAATGAATTGAAAGAAAGAACAATAGGAAAGGGTCCTCTCCAGGGAGAAAAGCATATAATTTGGGATACATTATCCGTAGAAATTACTAAATTCAAGCATTATTTGAACTTCATTGATGATCAAAGCATATTGATCAATTTGGCCAATCAAAGACTGAAGTTAGTAAATGAAACTATGGAGAGGAAACCCCTTGGCATGGCTCAGAATGGGCTAAGTTTCTTAAATTCGTTGACTTACCAAAAATTGCATGACATAAGAGTCAAGGACAAAGTAGCAGTGGTACTGTGGGCCAAAAGGTTTATTCATAAACATCATCTAATGAAAACAGTACATAACAAAGTTGATGAAATGGTCTCATAGGTTAATGACTTCAAACAGGCTTTCAAAGAACTATTTGAAGACGGCCTTCCTTCCTTTTGGGATGAGGAGGGGCGAATGTTTTCTTAAGAGAACTATCACAACCTGTTGGTACAAAGCTGGATGGATCATTCTAAATTTGACGATTTGGAAAAAGGGCTGACAGGGAAAGTCATCGTGGATAAGATGATGGAAGATTTTGAGGTATTATAGAAGTTCCTAATCATTGTTGGACGTTTGCCTAAAGTGTCTTATGAAGCCTACATGGAGCTGGAGGTGTCGATTCAGGAAATGGTCGAATATGATATTCCAAGAACAGAGCAATGGAGAACCATAGAGAGATTCGGGAAAACAAAGTATATCCTTCATTCATGAAGACAGGTGTTGCGCGCTGAGGAGCTGCTTGGACGGGCCTTGTTACTGAGTTGATTTTAACTTAATGATCTGTTAGGATCGAAGCAGGTAGTTTATTCCTAGAAGTTAGGAATATAGTTACAAGACTTTGATTAAGCAGGTTATTCAGTTATAAATCTTCTTGGAAGAAGAAATTATTTGATGTATATAAGTGCATTTATTTTATGTGATGGGGGTTGGAACCCATCTTGTTATTGAATGTTTTTGAAGACATATATTTTTGAATAACAAATCTGAATGCAAGTGAGGGTTATCAAAGATTCCTATGTCATTTACATTACAGTCTGTGTTTCTCTTCTTCTGTGCTTGTTTTTTCTAGTGTAACACTTCATTCTGTCTTTCTTCATATCTGAAACATAGTGTTGGATGGTTAGAATTCATAGTGTTTATGCTCTGATCATCGTTTCAGATATTTTATGAATTTTTCTACTAAAGTTAATATAGAACTCATCTTTGATGCTCTGTATTAATGGATTGTTCATTATCTCTTCTGTCTCATCCGAGCTAAATGAATGACTGTGATTGAATGGTTACCTTGCCTTTGATAAAACCTTTTGCATATGATCTTGTGATATTTTTATGTATATGTGACTCCATTTCCCAATGGTTATGTGTTGTTTCAACCATTTATACAATTTTTGAGTGTTGACTTATATCTGGCCTTGTTAAATCTATATTTGAGAGATCCCTCTCTAGAAAGAAATGCCAGTCTCTTTCTAAAAGTGGTTTTTCTATTACCTTTGGGATTTACCTTTGCAACCTAGGTACATTCTGAGTGCTAACACTTACCAGAGAAGACTTCTTTAGGAGTCTTGTTTTTTAGTACTTTGTGTGGAGTACGATTCTGTATATACACCATTGTTCTGGTAGCTTATTCCCATAGGTGCATAGGAATATCTTGATCATGAAGCATTGCTCTTGCAGCTTCCATGGTGGTTCAATTCTTCCTTTCTACAATCCCATTCTGCTGTGGATTGTATGGAGTGGACAAATCCCTCTTAATCCCTGAGTCTTTGCATAACTCTTTGAATTCATTTGATGTGAATTATCCACCATTATCTGATCGAAAGGTCTTGATCTTCTTTTTAGTGTGGTTCTCAATCAAGGCTTTGAATTCCTTGAACTTGTTGAATACTTCATCTTTGTTCTTCATGAAGTAAATCCATGTCTTCCTGGAAAAGTCACCAATAAAAGAAACATAATACACATACCCTCTTAGTGAGCTTGATGACATTGGTCCACATACATTGAAGTTGATGATTTCCAATATTCCTTTTTCTTTGCTCTCGCTACTTGGAAATGTCTTCTTTGTGTTCTTTCCTTTCACACATTCTTTGCAAAAACCATCATGTTTTGCTTGAATTTCTGGAAGACCTTCAACATCTTTTATTACAATTGGTAGTGCTCTATAATGCACATGTGCAAGCCTTCTATGCCAAAGTTCATTTGGCTCTACTGTGTCATGGACCAAGGCTTGTTCTGGATGGCCCTTCAATTTGTACAATCCTCCTTCTTGTTCTCCAATCACTACTGCATCATCAATAGTCTATCCTTTTGGCCACATGATGACTTGACCACCTATCAATGCAACCCTCATTCCTTTTGCATATAATGCAGATATGGAGAGAAGGTTCTTATTTATTCCTGGTAGAAACAATACTTCCTTCATTGTCATAAACTTTCCAGAGTCTAGCTTGTAGGAGGATTCCCACTACCTTTTATTGGATATTGGTAGTCATCTCCTAGCTTCACCTTGTGAGGTGATTCATGTTCTAAAAGTTTCACAAAGGATTCCTTGAAACCTATCATATGCTTGGAAGCTCCACTGTCTATAATCCAATCATTGCTTCCATGAGTAATGTTTCCCGTAAGAGGGGAAATCAAAACATATTCTT
The DNA here is from genome assembly GCA_001517045.1 of Pseudotsuga menziesii. Taxonomy (NCBI): domain Eukaryota; kingdom Viridiplantae; phylum Streptophyta; class Pinopsida; order Pinales; family Pinaceae; genus Pseudotsuga; species Pseudotsuga menziesii. The sequence continues at coordinate 382,969 of LPNX010835103.1, forward strand.
CATCACTGGAAGAGTGTTCACTTTCATATCTGGTTCTCTTCTTGGAAGGTTCATCATCCTCTGCAGCATGAGCATGATTTTTTCTCTTGTTTCCCTTATTCTTATGAGATTTAAGCTTGTTTCTAGGACAGTCTTTTGCAAAGTGTCCTCTTTCATCACATGTATAGCATCTTAGTTTAGATAGGTCCTTTTTAATGTTATATTTATGGTGAAAGTTCTTACCTGTGGAGTGATGAAAACTTCTTCTGGTTTTCATGGAGTGTACTGTGAGAGCTTGATCTTCACTTCCCATATTCTCTTCTCAAGCTGCTATCCCAGCTTCTTCTTGAGAGAATTCTTCCCATAGTATGTTGAACTTGACTAACTTCTTTCTGGCACAGATTCTTTGAATAAAGGAATCCCATGATCTAGGGAGACCATTCAAGGTGGTCATTACAATCTTTGCATTTTCCACTTATTCATTTACTGCTTCCAGTTGTTCCTTGATCTAAGAGACCCTTGTAAAGTAAGACTGGATGGTCTCTGCATTCTGGATCTTTACATTCTTTAGTTGGTTTCTCATAGTCATCTTTCGATTTATGTTATTCCCTTCAAACAATTTGGTTAGGGCATCAAACATGGCTTTAGGTGTATTGAGGGAGGACACCTATGGTATGAGGTGATCCTTGATTGAATCAGCAATAATCCTCTTTTCCATAACCAAATTCTTTTTATGTAAGGCCTTTGCCTCATCTCCCTCTAGAACTGGAACCTCCTCACTGATATAGGAGTCCAACTCATTTTCTTCCAGGACCAGGGAGATCCTATACTTCTAGGCTCGAAAGTTATCATCTCCCTCAAGCTTTTCATCAAGCTTGGTATGATGAGACATCTTAACTGAGAACCTCAAATGGAAATAGAAAATATTTAGATCTTCCCAGGTCAAGATGTCGGATCTGGATTTGGAGATGAAATCCTCTAGTGTTGGTTCAGGAGAAGATTAGGGTTTTTCTTTTCCAAAGTTATGTCCAACTAAATGCTTTGAAATTGATCCCTAAATTCAATTTTGAGGAGGATATCAATCCAATCCTGGGCTCACTGAAAAATTCCACTTTTGTGAAAAGCCCTAATTTTCAGCAGGAGTGTTGGGTGAAAAATTGAAAAACCTCAGAATTGGAATCTGGTTCGATAGAAAGATGCACCCCAGGGAGGAGAGTTATTCCAACCTTCCTTTGCTGAAAATATGTGGAGAGAGATCCAAAAAGTAGGAAGCACTATTTCCCGCAGCTACACGGTGTCTTCTTCTCAGGTTATCTTTGATACCATGTTATATTTTTAACATTAAGCTAGCATAACGTTAGGATCTTTAACTGAGAGAACAACAAGCACAACAACCAAACACAAGAGACAATGAACACAATGTTTATCCTCAGGGAAACCATAAAAGGAGAAAACCCCTCAACTTCCTCAGAGATAGAATCAGCACCAAAGTAAAACCCCAAAATAGTAAGATCATCTCTTGATAGCAGTAACCTCTTTCTTACTTGCCCTGGTGTCTTTCTGTTCCTCAGCTATGCACTACAACTGAGTGTGAGTGAGTGTGTGATAAATAGAGAGGATAGCTCTCTATTTATACTAATTCCCAACTTGACTAAGCCCAACTAGGGCCAACTTCACTAAGTGATTCTAATAACCCTGGTGCCTGTTACGGAGAGAAATTCCTATGGATTGGGGTACCACAATAAACAGCTTGACTCCAGAAATCAATCTTTTCCAATATGCAATAGAAATTAAATGTCTAACACTAAAGGATCAGACCTTGTACCTTATTCCAGACAGTTGAAGTAGATCCCCATTGAGCTTTCCAATCTTCATCTTGAATTGCTATATTACTTCCTCAACAACAAGTAAACAATACAAGCATACTATATATCATGGTGTTAGATCTATTCTAGCATATATAATCAATAATATAAAAGCATTTGACATAATCCAATGGATACAGTATTCATTCAAACACACATTATTGGATAGGAAAAGATATTTCTATTAATATAAATCAGAGATTACAAGATAGATACAACCTCTGATGGCACGTCTGCAAACCGGAGAAATTGAATCCCCCACTTGGCCCTCCACCACTTCAATCCTCCATCTCTCAATAGCAAGCTCACAAACAAATGGAAATTTTGGGAAGAAAACAAAAGTGCTCCAAGGGACAAAGGGATGTAGACTCAAGAATAAGTTCCGGCAACATTGGACTATAGTTTCTTTGCTCTCAATTCTCTCTTATGCCTTCAATGTACCAAGGGGTTCCTTATATAGCTTTCAAAGGGATAATGAAAGGTCGAATCCGAGCGATCTCAAGGCATAGGAAAGGCCAAGAGTCAAATGAGTCGGATCCATGTCAAGGAAAACTGCAAAAAGATTTGGATTATGCACACATCCCGATGTACGCGGTTATATGGGTCAAACCCGTGTATGTACACACTTATAGGTTTAAAATCCGTGTATATCATTTTTCATATGTTTTTATGGATGATCAAGGAAACATCAAAGGACAAAAAGTGGTCCATGGGGTCTAATGAGTCTGCAGCGGGATAGGGGAAGGCCATACAAAGTGTGATTCACCTAGAGTGGTGAAATCCTCTATAACAGATGCCCCCTAATGTGTGAGGTCAGAGGGGTCATATGATGGCCAAAATACATTATAAGTCCATCCCAGAAGTGGAGTGATGAAGGATCCCAAATGGAAGACCAACCACCCAATCAACATAGTACAATAATACAACTCTGCACATCACTGCAAGTGCATATAGCAGTCCCGGATACATAAGAGTACAATGGCCATGAATAGGCATAATACATGATATCACATATGTGGTCATCGCCACGTACAATATACATAGATCAGAATCTCCATGATGAATATATACAAAGGACCATGATCTCCAAAATGGCTGAAGATATACAATAGATAAAGATCTCCATAGTGGTTGGAAACATTTGACATATACTGGAATCAAGTCACGAGAGCTGAAATCTCATGAACACTGTCACGATCAAGGAGGTAGCATATAAGAGATGCCACCAATCTGGAAAGTCTTCTACACAAACTGCTACGAGTACATGTCCTACTATGCGAATAGAGGTATCAAGGTCGAACATAGTAGTCCATCGTCAGATTACCAGTCATTAATGTATACCATTAACAAACGCGAGATCACCCACCGATAATGAAAATGGGAATCAAGGTACTAGAGTGCAAACTAACAAGTGTGAATAAATGTGTTGAGGTTGAACACTTGAGAGGATCCATCGATCAGGGGACATTGATGTATTCCCAAAAACTGTCGATGGCAAGACAACCTGCCACTGATGACTGCAAGTCTCAAGGCACTCAAAAGGACTCTAGAAACCAATCCCAGAATAAATGATATGAATTCGATGGGATGAAATCCACTGGAAGGAGGGAATTAAGGCATCCCCCATCATCCAAGATGAGGTACTCGGCAAAGCTGTATAATGTGGAAGTTTTTGATCATAAGGTGCATGAACTAGTAACTATACCGGGAATCGCTGACATGCAAAGTCAAGATAACTAAGGAATGGCCGACTTAGGTTTCAAATTCCTTTGAATAAGAGCATAACGGTGTATGGTGACTAAATGAAGGTAGCATAGACTTGATATACAAACTGGGACATATTTGTGACACATGAGGCATCAACAAAGGTGCCATAGGGACTGGAAGCTTAACCATTCGGTGGAGATAAACTCAGATAAACGAGTACAGCTCCTAAAGTCAAACTATAACCCAACCAATGGATGTGAGATACAGTGCTCTGTTAGAAGGCGACACGACTCGACAGCTGCCAAAGATAACATCTGTCCTTGTCTGAATTTTTGGTTTTTTTATTTTTTTGGACTTTTTCAGTTATTTGAAAAGCTTGAAAAAAGAATAAACTAGCTTTACAGTTACATACTAGGAGGAGACGAGTGTCATAAGGGAAAACAAACTAGTTCCAAGCAGTGCAACATACCTATGCTCAATGCAAGGACACATGTGTAGGATATCAACACTCAAGGGAAAATCCCCTCTCGGTAAAAAGGGAATCAAGCTGCGAAGGATATAAAAAAATGGCTCTGCATGGCTAGACATGAGACAAGCTTGGGCTATATGGATGAAACGCAATGTCAAGGGAGCCGACATAAAGCTCAATAAGGCAGGAAAAACTCATGATAATGCATTCATAACTTGACATAAGGGAGTCCTAAGGGAAATAGGCCAGCATAAGAACAAGAGAGTATGAGGCTCTTGTGAAATGTCATGGCAGTACTATACAACGGACTCCCACACCCTAAAGGTGAAAATGTCGACATGGGCACCAAATGCAAATATGGTGCTACCTAGGGTACCCATGTAAGGTGAAGCTCTACCACTCGTATCATGCCACTTCTAAAGCAGCAAGAAGGTTCCATGGCATAATAGAGTGGGTTCGTACCTAAGGACATGGTGATATGGTCATAAGGTCATGCAAAATGCAAACGGTGGTGAACCTAACCTATATGCCAGTTTAGACATGATATCTGAGATCGGCATGAACGGGTCAATCCAATGGCTAAAATAGCACTGAAAAAGGTCTTCTACATCACCAATTATGTCAAAAACGGTCCAAAATGGTTAGAAAATGTCAAAACTATAGGAAAGGGGGTAAAAATTCTCAAATATTTGAATTTTTTTCTATAAATAGTAAAAAATATAAATCATTTGAAACTTTTACCCATTTGAGCTCTGATTTTCAACTGCAAATTCCAGGAGATCCAGCTGGCAGAATTCACAACCTTTTCTTCCAGGTATTTACTCATGCTCTCCTCTTGCATTTTGATATAATTTTTATAGATTTTCATGGTTAAATGAAGTTTTTAATCCATCCCAAACTATGCACTATGGCCCATGCGGATATCGAGGCTTTTTCCACGTATAGGGCTGGCTATACGCAAAAAAATGGGCTAAAACCCACGTACATATGCGGCTGTTTTCAAAACAGCCATGTATGAAGCCGCCCATAAGATTTTTCAGTAAACTAATGGATAATTTTGCAATTTCTTTTGCAGGATGGTGCTAAAGTGGAGAGAGAAAGAGCATGGTGAAGTAGAGGAAGTAGTAAGGGCTGAGTTAATGGCTCAACAAGCTCTTCGTGCATGCGGACTCTACAAGTTTTGGTGTCTTGGTGGTTTGAGGGCCAAACCATGACTACTACAGATGCTGTTAGACTATTGGGATCCAGACTCGAAGTCCTTTCACATTGATGGGATGTCCCTCACCATAGAGGTGGAGGACATATAATTTATCACTAGTCTTTCTAGACGAGGGGAGGTGGTGAACCTTCATTCCCGAGGTGGGCCAGGAGGTGGGCTTACTATCGACGAGTGCATAGCTGTGTACTGCTACCCAGATACTGAGAAGGTGGGGAGTCAAGTCCCTACTAATGTTATACAGGTGCTGGGCCTAAAGGCCATATTACTGACACTGGGCAGGATAGCAGGCTTAGCATCACTCCATCAGGCCTCGTGGCCACTGATGTTTTATGCGGTGGAATGTATGAGACCCACCATCTATGACTGGGGTACCACATTACTGAGCAACATGAAACACCAGCTTAATGAGTGTAAGGAAGGCAAGGTACGAAACTTCAGGTTCAGTGGCATTCTGAGCATGTTTTTCTTCGAGCATGTTCCAGGATTGAGCCCTAGAGTGGATATTCCTCTCCATGGGGTTCGAGATCCATCCCAAGAGCGTTGGGTAGACGCTATGCGTAGACTGGGGGGTGGTAGGGTGGCCAACCCATATCCACCTTACTTCTTTCCATGGTGGCGATGACAGATAGTTGCCATAGATGACTACCCCTATGCAGGGATAGACTTCTGGGGGGATCTGGACATGCCATTGCCACCAGGATCGGCATATGGTGATATAGGTAACGAATCTCGACCCTCACTCTTTTTAAAATTTCTGAGTTATTTAATTTTTTTGTATTTTCTTGATTATGTGGAATCAAAGAGACATGTTTTTGTGTGAAAACACATAGTGACATCTACCATTGGTGTGCAGATGTGGGACCATGGAATCCAGAGGGTTTCCCACACCATAGATGGAGGGGAATAGGAGATGACATCATGGGTGTGGATGCGGAGCGAATGCTCCAGAGCATTCATACCAACTTTGTGAGACTGACTCATAGAGTTCCCATGGCGCAAGTCAAGGACTTTCTTGAGGCCATGCAGCGACAGGTGGTGGGTGTACCACAGGCATGGGTGTGTTTATTTCGATGGCTAGCTAGAGCCACAGTGACATTCCATGATCACAACCCTCCTCCTCCTCCACAGGATTAGACACCTAGGAGTGTATATGTTTTGTACGACCGTGTATTATATGATGGTGGCTTTAAAATCCCCACTTTTGTATCATGACACTATGTATTACCACATTTTTGATGTATATATAAAAGTTTTATGGTGATTAGTTTATTTATTTACATGTGTAAAAATTGTTTGTGATTAATTTATTATGAATGAAACAAATGCCAATCTAACACGTAGTTAGCATATGAGTCAGCAACTTGATTATTATTTCTTGGAATGTGTATATATGTTATATTGTCAAATTGTCGTTCTAACAATCTCACATGTAAGAATCTTCTCAATAACGTCGGATCTCTAACATGCTACAAACCATTGAGCTGTGACACTACTAACTCTGAATAAAGACGTACCTCAAGAGATAGAACGCCATGCAAAATGGCATCCCGTAGAAGCTCAATAATTGCACTATATTCAGCAACATTGTTGGAGGATGGGCGTAGACATACACCTCCTGAAGATAGTACCTAACCCATAGGAGTATAAATCACCCAAGCAGCAGAGGATGAGTGTTGAGTGTGATGGCTTGCACCATCCGTGAATCCTATGTAGGTGGAAGATTCCCTTGACATCTACCAAAATAAACAAAAACTAATCACAAACCCGATCATGATAAGAAAAATACCTAACTATGCAAAGCTGTACAATAATATACAACAAGCAGCCTTGGCTAAAGATCATGCATAGTATTTTTTGAGATAGAGCCCATTTCTAGGCTTCGCCAAAGCTGTCCCTTCGTAATCCACTAACTCATAGGCACCCTTCTCTAATACACACTTGACCATGTAAGGACCACACCACATAGGATTAAATTTCCCTACCCCCAAGGGTTCTTTCGATTGATCCAACAAAACGACCAACTCTCCATCACTAAACACTCTTGGACGGATAGAATTATCGTACTGGACCTTAACACGACATTTATTAACCTCAAGAGCCACCAAGGCATCCTGACGTTGCTCATCAAGTTGCTCAAGGTGAACCAAACGCTCCTCCAAAGGTGAAGTGTCTGGTAAGAGTTCCATAGCTAGCTTCAATAAAGGAATCTTGCATTCAACCAACAATATCGACTCCACTCCATGTAAAAGCTGATATTGAGAAAAACCAGTGGTAGTTTTAACCGCGGTTCAATATATCCACAAAGTAGGATATAACATAATGTACCAATTCATCTTGCTTTGTGCAATGGTTCGTTGGAGAATGGATTTGAGTGATTTATTCACTGCCTCTACCTATCCATTCACTTGGGGGTAATAAGAAGAGTGCTCTTGCTTATACCCTAACTTGGATGCCAACTCTTCCATCATACGGTTCTGAAAGTGCAAGCCATGGTCAGTGACAAGCTCTTTCGGAATCCCAAACCGAGTAATGATTTGGTTGAATACAAACTGAGCGGCTGTCTCACTGTTGGATTTTACTGCAAGCATAGCCTCAGTCCATTTCGTGAAGTAATCAACAACCACTATAATATGATGGTTCCCCCCAGTTGAAGTTGGGTTGTAATCCATAAAATCGAGCCCCCACTTAGTGAAGGGACCGACGGTGATAATGGGATGTAACGAGGCAGGTTTCGAGCGCATATTACATGCGAACACCTGGCAAGGGTGGCACCTCTTGACCACATCAACAAAATCTTTAAAGATCGATGGCCAGAAATAATCCACTCTCAAAAAATTTTGAGCTGTAGAAAGCCCAGATAAATGACCACCACATGCCCCTCTGTGGCAATCATTCAGCACAACCTCATCCTCCTCATGAGTTAAACAACATCGTAAAATGGAATCTACCCCATGGCAGTACAAAGTATTGTCCACTATAAGGTAGTTCTTAGAGATGTGACGTAATCGTCGTCATTCATCTCGCGAGAGGTGAGTAGGGGTCTTCTGTGTTTGTAGATATACTATGATATCCCCATACCATGGGTGTAATGTTGAGATTAAGAAGATGTGTTCATCAACAAACGTATCTTCACAAACCAACTCCTTAACCTCGCTCAGGAAATCCAATATAAGCTCTGCAAAGATTAAAGATTTCTTCGATTTTGCCGAAATAAACTTGAGATCAAACTCTTGCAGAATGACCATCCATTTATTATACTTTCCCCCAATCATCCTTCGTGTGAGGATGAATTGAAATGGATTGACATGGACCACAACCAAGGTCTGGAAAAGGAGAATATAATGTCTCAAACGCCGAACCGCATGTATGGTAGCTAAAGCAAGCTTCTCGACATGAGAATAATGAATCTCTGCATCAATAAGGTTTCGGCTCAGATAATATATGAAATGTTCTTGGAGCTCCTCATCCTCTTGAACCAAAACCATACCAATCATCTCTAAAGATGCGGCCACATATAATAATAAATCACGGCTATAGTCTGAAGGACTAATCACCGAGGCCGATGCTAGGGCTCGCTTGAGTGCATCGAAGGACTACTAGGCTTTCTCATCCCATTCAAAGGGAGTATCCTTCTTCAAGAGACGCATGAAGCCTCTAGTCAAATTGGCAAAGTTGACAACAAATCTTCATAAGAAGTTTTCCATGCCTTGCAAACACTGAAGATGACGAATATTCTTCAGGGGAGACAACTGAAGTATTGCCTCAACCTTCAAAGGGTCGACTCTTATACCCTCTTTCAAAACAATGAATCTTAACAAACGACCTGACTTCATGCAAAAGATGCACTTATGAGGATTTAATCTAACTGAATAGTGCTGGCATCTTTTGAATACCAATCTCAAGTGATAGGGATGATGCATTCTCATATGAGAATGAGCAGCAAGGTCATCCAAAAATACTTCAATAATAGACTTGAGATCGTGGAAGATCAAGGTCATCGCCTGCTGAAACGTAGCTCCGGTGTTTTTAATGTTAGAATAATCAACCCATAGTATTTACCCACTTAGACATTATTCCATTTATTTTGTCTTATTTGCCTAGTCCATGAGTCCCACCATGTGCAAGTTGTCAATTGCCTATCCATAGAGGTCAAACTTGCCATTATTGACTCATGGAGCACTTTGGAAAGTCCTGGGAATCAAATCTTCTTTATTCCTATCCTCCTAGGTGCCCTTCTGCTTTTTCTGCTTTGTTGACTGCTTTTCCAGTTTTTAAAGCACATAAGGAAAGCTAGACTAGGTGAGGTGAACCTGTTTTATTCCCCTTTCATCCTCCACTCTTTCCTCCATGCAAAAGCATGTATGAGCTTCCATTTGACCACTCTTTATCTTACCCATGTGCCTTTGCTAATTCGTGGGGTCCTTGATAGATTTAGGATCAGCTTTTTACACCTATGGGGGATTTGCCTATTTTGGGTAAGCCTCCTTTATGCTAGATTTGGATGCTTCCTCATGCATTCGATTTGCTCATGTATTCTATATATTCAGCAGCCTATGTTATTACAGGGTTGTCTATTGTACACTCAGTTAATATAATTTTGTGTTACAGCTCCATATTCAGTCTCCATTGTTGATAATTTGCATGATCAATTGTTAATTGCTGTGAGTGAAATTAATCTACTGCAGGCCTGAATTTCTACATGGTATCAGATCCATTGTAGGTTGTTACTCTCCTCCAAAAAATTTTTTGCAAGTTCGACATCAAGACTGGGAGCCTTCTACCGCAGTCGGGACAGATTTTCTAAAAGCTATGGAGTCATAGAAAACTATCCTCACTCCCTTCAACTTTTTTGAATGGAAAGAAGAGATGGAGATCTTGTTGAGAGAGAAAGGCCTCTACAGGGTGACTATGGCTACAG